>QKWP01000018.1:298876-317286 GCA_003550325.1 Gigaspora rosea | reverse complement strand
CTTTTTTTTTTTATTAATTGATAAATGGGTAGCGGTTCTAAATGACAAATGACATTTCACGATTCACAAATATCACTAGAGATTATACCCGGGTCGGGTATTACCCGAGTTACCCGCGTTAACCGGTTAACCGGGTAATGACTAGAGTTACCCGGGTAGATTCATCCGAGCAATACCCGGGTAGATTCACCCAAGTAATACCCGGGTAGATATACCTGGGTAATACCCAAGTAGGAATATCTAAATAATCCTGAGTAATTAGATATTTGTAACTAATAGGTGTCATCAAACACAAGGCTTTTTTTTTATATATCATAAATTACTTGTTTTATGTCATTTTAAATAATATGAAAATTGTTTGGCTAGAATAATTCTTGTAACCAATCACATGACAGTTTACTCGGGTAAAACGAATAAGATTTTATATCTGGGTATATCTATTGATTACTCGAATAATCCGTAAGTTTACTCGCCGGTTAACCGAGTAACGTTTTTTTTGGCCAAGTACAATCACTAAATATCACATGCCAATTGAGAATCAACATAAATTCAGGAATGATGCAGATCATTATAATAATAAAGGGTTTCAGAATTAAAATTCGTAAATCTTATTTTGAAAAACAAGAAGACGTATTTA
Organism: Gigaspora rosea; assembly: GCA_003550325.1. Lineage (NCBI taxonomy): Eukaryota > Fungi > Glomeromycota > Glomeromycetes > Diversisporales > Gigasporaceae > Gigaspora > Gigaspora rosea. The sequence goes on along the minus strand of QKWP01000018.1, from coordinate 316,649 downwards.
TTATCACATTAGAGATGTACAAATGAATACACTTATTTATATAATCTTCATTACTATAAATTATTTTATTGTTAATCGATACTGCTTCTAATATCGTTTTATTATTATTAAATAGTTTATTGATCTGCATAATAAAAAAATTTTTACTTATTTCGTCAAATGGGAGTCTCTAAACACCCCATTTCATTTTCGATTTCAAAATTTTGGTACACAAATAAGATTTTTTAAACTCTTATTTATTTCCGAAATACGCCTAGATCTCTTTGTCTGGCCACTAATGACACCTGACGAATACGTAAGTTAGAATAGAATGTACAAAGTACAAATTTCATGCATAATTAATTTTTTTATATTAACAATATTAGAGTCACTTTATTTGATTGATGCATTATAATATAAATATCTTATCCGAATATAACTATTATTCTTTTATTTGAATAGGAACCGGTTATTAGATTTTGTTAAAGGTTACAACCTTTCGGATAAAGAGTTATCCGGGTACGAGCACTAACTCCAATAAGATAATCACAAATGGTATTATAATGATCGGCCAGTTATATACATTTCAGTAAACAGGAAATACTACGTTGAATTTTCTGATTGGTCGATAGCGTGACGGACGGACGTTTGTGCTTTAATATAATAGATAGAAATGAAGTTATCTATTAAATAATGAGAAGATTTATTTACAAATGGGGTAAACTATCGAAAAATTCAAATTTTCTAATGTCAATTTAGAATTATGACATACGAACCACCAACTGTAAATAGTAGATCATTTACACAAAATTGAATATCTTTAATGTATGCTTTATATTCATTCATTACAGGCAATCATTCTATTACAAGAAGATTATAAACCAGTGTAAACAAAATGACGAAATAATAAGATACTAGTTACTATCAAAACTTAAAGGAGATTCATTTTACGGTACTGAACTATATTTGTCTCCTTTCCGGCCCTAAGTTTTGCCATTAGCTCGCATCATTACTGCCCATCTATAATTATGATTTGCAGTTATCACAGAATATACTTTAAAAAATAAAAGTAAAATGAAAAAAAAATTTGTAATGTTCTGACAGAAAGGCCCTATTTATACCTACAGATACGTACAGACTTTTTCTTAACACTGTAATTTTATTATTTATTACTTCATTAATTGATAAATATGATGAATATTCAATATTTAGCAAAAGTATTATTATTTTCATTAATTTTTATATTACAAAACTATATAACTGTCCAGATTGTTCAGCCTTCACGATTAGCACCTTTAGCGAAATATTGGGATGTGCCTGAAAATGAAGTACCCAAACTATTAGCCATAGAGAAGGACTTAACAAACGCGACTAGACTATTAACGCCATTATTATATAAATATAATGAAAGTTTTAGCGGAACATATATAGATGCGAAAGCGAATTTTGTATTTATCAATACAATAGACTTTTCTAAAGTCCCAACCATAAATTCCTCATCTATAATACAAGATTTTATTAAGTTATTAAAATTTATACCTGCAAACTATTCTACATACCAATTAGAATCTGCTTTTAAAACCTTAAGTGACTTAGCAAATAACACAAACGCTGTTAATATTATAATGGGTATTAGTCCAATTGATAATCGTATCGTTATAGATTTAAGTCATACCGAAGATAAAGAGAACGAAGCATTTTTAAACGCCATATTACCATATGAACAATTTATTTTAAAGAATTATTTATCTGATGTGGATTCATTATCCTTGAGATCTACATCTGATTCATCCAGTTCAAGACCTCACACTAAAAGACAAATTGAAATTTTCTTTGCAGGTGGAGAAGGTGTGGTCACCAGTAATAATGGCCGGGCAGTATTAAGTTGCTCTGCTGGTTTTTCGGCGATTGATTCTGTAACTTTAAGGCAATACCTTATAACTTCAGCCCGTTGTCTTCTTAATCAACGAGATCCTATAAATATTTATCATGCACCGTGGAATCCACCATTTGCACAACAACCAACATTTAATCAATTTGGAACTGTGATTCATCGTCAGTCCCATGGTGTAGATTTTACTTTAATTGAGAAACTTAATATCAATTATAAATTAAACCCAATAATAAGAAGTCAATTTGAGGAATATCCATCATTATATATTGATGGTTTTGATTTTGTTGGATCGGCCCCTGTTGGTCATCACATATGCTTATCTGGCTATGGTTCACGAGTTAGTTGTGGAGGTGTAAATGATATAAATACACTAGTTATTCTTCGATCAGATAGAATTGACAGGTTTCTTAGCATGACAAGAGCAAATATACGTGCTAGAAACAGTGATATAGGAGGCACGGTCTTTAGTTTTGCTGATGAAATTGGTCATATTACAGTGCATGGTATAGTTACTGATGTAGAAGCAAATATAGTTGTAGTGCAACCAATTGGAGGTATTGTAAATTACGGCGCTACAAGAGAATATACTCAAAATCTTGTATATATTGATTTAGAAACATATGCTCTTTTATGAAGATGACTTTTTATAACAAAAATATTTATTGTTATTATTATTATTATTATTATTACAGCATTATTAACATATAATCCATTGTTATGCTATCGGTCTAAATTTATACATATAATTTTATAATGTTTATAACATTTATTTATACATAATATTCTAACACGATTACGATAGTGTATAAATTGCAATGAATTTAATATACAGATTGTAGTAGTTTAATATTAAGATATTTGAATTTTTTCAAAAAAAAAATATTTATCATGGTAAAGAACTTTTCTTTCAGTTAATCAAGGTTATTCCAATTAAGATTAATAGTCATCTTGTAAAATGTATTCATCAACTTATTTAATTTTCAATTCTTATAATTTTTGACATTCAGCACTATGCTGGTCGCTCTTTAGAATTACTTTATAAAACTCTAATATATTGAGAATTTGATCTTGTAATCAGTAAAATAACGGATAATAATAATTAATCAACTTTACGCATAAAAAATAAAGTCATTAAGGCCAGAAAACCCTTTAATTAGAAAATGTAGTAGATATAAAAGATCAAAGTTTCATAAAGATGAGAATGCTCAACAATGTAACTTTAGTGATCAATTAATATTAAATAGAAATGAATTTATAGATAATTGGCTTACTAAAATAAATAAGCAAAGCCTTTTTATAGAATTTATTCCATATAATCAATTTAGTGATATTATTTATCTTGCCAAAGGTGGATTTAGTGAAATATATAAAACGACATGTTTTCCTGGACTAAAAATTCATTGGTGTCCCGTAAAGAAAGAATTTAAAAGTTTTAATAATAATAGAACAGTTGTTCTTAAAAGTATAACAATTCTGAAACTATAGGTCTTGATTTTTTAAATGAGGTTTGTATTGTTACAATTATCATCATTCAAAATAACTTAATATAAACTTTATTAGTTAATTATTTCTTTTATTTTAGTTAAAAAATTATTTTCAATGTTCTGAACGTTGGGATAGTAGTTATATACATAAATATTATGGCATCACACAGCGTACTGAAACAAAACAATTATATGCCATAATGGACTTTGCACAAAATGATGGTTTACATAATTATATTTCAAAAAATATTCTAAATTAGAATCAAAAATTAGAAATATTGAAAAACATAGTTGGTTAATTCATGATAAAGATATTATTCATCGAGATCTTTCATAGCGGGGATTTACTTGTTCATAATGGATATCGTAGTAGTATAAGAATAGGTGATTTTGGAATAAGCAAACCAGCAAATAAAACAACAAATACAAAAGAAATAAATGGAGTAATTCCATATATGGCTCCAGAGATGTTTGAAGGTGAAAATTTTACAAAAGCTTCAGATATATACAGCTTTGGGATGATTATGCGAGAAATAATAGCTAATTAAAGGCCTTTTTTGTAACAAATTAAAATAACAATTATAAAAACCTGAGATGGATTTCATCTTTGAACTAAGGTTAGTCATGTAGGGTAATACCCCTACTATTATATTTAATCCAATTCTGTTGAATTGTGGATATAGGTCTTGAGAACTAATTGCCTCTTTTATTTTCCACATGTTAATGAATTTGCTGGCATACATAGAATCTGGATGTTTTGATAAATTGTTATTAATACATTGATTACTTCATCCATCTTCTCAAAATTTTTATTAATTAATTTATTAAATTTTATTTTTATTCTTTTGAATTACATTGTAACATTTATACCGGTATGCTTAATGGAGTATCGAATAAAGAAGTTTTTACTTGAACAACTAATACGCACATAACGATAAATAGTTAAGCACATCTTTTATTTGTTTATTTTATTTTATTTTAAATTATATTGCAATGTTTGTATGTTAATAAAGTACTGAATATAAAAATTTTTATTTGAGCATCTAGTACACACACAACAATAAAATTTAAGCACATTTTTTACCTATTTTAAAATTACATTTTAATTTACCATTTTTGGTAATTGTATAACTGAAAAGATACTTAATGATTGAATTGATTTTTTTAATTTATTTTTATTTATTTTTTATTTATTTTTTATTTTTTTTTTTCATTTTATTTTATTTTGAACATTGTGGCAGCGCTAAGAGTGGCGTGATCCATTTTATCCAATTGAAGATGGTATTTTATAAATCTAGTCAGAAATTGGGGAGAAACTATGGCACCTCCTTTTTTTTATACCTGACTTGAAAAATTCTACAATCAATTGAGTTTTCAAAGGTATCATTTCTATAAATTATTATTTTACTTCTCATTCTAAATTCTTTTATAAACATTAAAAAAATCAGAAAGTCAAAAATCAATAGCCGATACCTATAAATCTCTTGGTTTTTACCAATACAGCAACAAGTTCAACTATTCCCATTCCCATTAATAATCTCTTCATTCAATACAACAACCCAAACCAACAAAGACCTAAAACTAATAACATATTATAATTGGCGAAATCAGTAAACAGACTGCTAAAGTTGATGCTTCACCAGAATATTTTCGAATATCTGTAGCATTCGTTTTTTGTTTAATAGTCGGTTTGTTTTTTTATTTTTATTTTTTTATTTTTTTTTAATTTTTTAATTTTTTGTTATTTTCTTATTTTTCCATTTTATTATTTTTTTGATGATGTTATTTAACATAATAAAAGAACCGTTCAAATATTGACTGGGATGTTTATTCTGATTGATTCTAATAAATGAGCACCATTACGACCCTTAATTAATTCATTGAAGAAGATGCTTGAGAAAATTTCAATTACGTCATAAATTGCATATCTGAATTCTAAATAAAAATTATGTAGAAATATAATTAACGTTGAGCTCTATTGTAATAACTTGTTAATCACTTTGAGAATGATGTTTGAGAGCACCCAAAATCTTATAAAATTATGGTTTGATATTGATTGAAGCATTTCTAAGTTGTTCTCACGCACCTTATTCAATGGATCAGGGCAAACTTTTAATTAACCAACGAATCACCATCTTTTTCTAGTATTTTTACATATCAAACATAATAAACAATGAAATGAATTCACAACAAACTTCTAATCGATCAAAAAACGGCTAGTTTATTTTTAATGTTAAGAAGTTTTAAAACAAATTAATACTTTGACACTAATGTAGTAAATACAACTCATCTTTTAATATTTAACAAAATTGTAATGAAAATTGTTATTTCACATTACTCAAGAAAAACATTCTTGTTCTATAAACAACTTTTATTAATGAGAAAATTGTTATTTCACATTACTCAAGAAAAACATTCTTGTTCTATAAACAACTTTTATTAATGATTCCATAAATTAACTTTGTTGTTGCAACAAAAAATTTAAATTGGTAAAATCATTAAAAAAAAAAAAGCTAATGTAACTGAAGTCGAAGCTTCGGCAGCTAGTTGAATAGAAATTTACTTATTGATTTTTTAGGTGTTGTAGATGGCATACAGAGTTCACAAAACTTAAAAAAAGAGTATACTCAAATATATAAATATCATTATTAATTGTGACGTTTGAGCATTATTTTCATAATTTAATCAATTGATGCTTGAGAAAGTCCTAAATTATACTTTGTCCAAAATTTAACCAAATCTTTATTATTCTACCTGGTGTTTGAAAGTTCCTAGATAGGGCTTTTTTTTTTTTTTGGAGCCTGGGCTTGATATGTTCCATATCTTTATTAAATATTGTTTAGCAATTCTTTAATTATTTCAATATATCAAATAATAAATAATATCGATAATAATTCAATTTCTAGTGATTTTTCAGTTTATTCGATTAATAACAAAAAAATAAAAAATAATTTTAGTGGTCGGCCGAAAAGAAATTTGATAATCCTTTGAGGTAGTATTGTGCAACCCGCGAATGTTGAATTTGAAAGCAAGCATTAAAGAAATCTGTTTAAAAAAAAAAATTAAATATGCTCAATCAATATCATGTTAAAAGTAATCAATGTAACAAAAACTAAAATAATAATACCATTCTCTAGGGAAAATGTATTTGATACTTTAATCTGGCAGGTCATCAAACCAAACAAAAAGTCATCGTTTCATTTTAACTTCCAATACATTAGTAGAAAGATGATGTTGGCTTAAAATTGAATAATGCTAACAGTTCAGAATTAACCTTACATTAGTTTGTAATTCTTTACTGTTTGAGTTAATTAAAATTTCGTTTCAACTTGAATATATTTAGAATTTACTTGCATAGATTCACCTACGGTAGTTTTGCATCTATTAAGTTTTGTATAGCTCAATTTTTTTCAAGTTAACGTTAGTATTTAAGGCTAGGGCTAGGTTTTGGGAAGGGTTTTTAGGAACGTGGTGAATTTTACTTAGAGCACGTATATTAATTAATTGGTTAGCTTTTGAAATAATGTAGTATAGGCGATAAAACACCATAGGTGACAAATTTAGTAAAATTCTATTTCAACGCACGTACGTATGTACAAAATTATACGCAACCAATTATCTGGCATGCAGTAATTCACATTTTAAGGAAAAAGAACAAATTTTCCTGCTATTCTTTTATTGCTGTCTTAATTGTCAAAGCAAGGATTTTTTCAGATAAACTTAAAAATTTCTGCAAACATTTTTATAGAATGTTCCAGAGAACATTATATAAATGTTTGTATAAATATTCCACTAAGTAAAAAAAAAGTACTTAAATTTTTTTGCATAACAATAATTATTATAAATGTAAACATGTCGGTATCGGTATCGCTGTTATAACAATATAAAAAGTAGCATTATCCGAAGGCATCTACCTGTAGGCAAAAAAAAAAAAAAAAAAAAAGCTTAAGCAATTGTATTCATAACGATTGTCTATTGATATAATCAGTAAAATAATAGATGATAATACTATGCCTTAAAAAATAAATATATTGAGACCAGAAATCCTTTAATTAGAAAGTGCAGTATACGTAAAAGGTCAAAGTTCCATAAAGACCAGAATGTCCAACAATGTAACTTTTGTAATTAATTAATATTAAGTGGAAATGAAATCATAGATAATTGGCTTACTAAAATAAATAATCAAAGTCTGTTTATAGAATTTATTCCATTTATTCTATATTAAATCAATTTGGTAATATTACTTATCTTGCCAATGGAGGATTTAGTAAAATATAAAGTGGCATGTTTTCCTGGCCTAAAAAGTCATTAGCACCCTGTAAAGAAAGAATTTAAAAATTTTAATAATAATAGAATAGCTGTTCTTAAATAGGTCTTGATTAAACGATGTTTGTATTGTTAAAATTATCTCATTCGCGTAACTTATTTAAACTTCATTAATTAATTTATTTCTTTTATTTTAGTTTAAAAATTACTTTTAATTTCTGAACGTTGGGAAATTGTTATATACATAAATATTATGGGACCACACAGCATACTGAACCAAAAACTATAAATGGTGATTTACATCGAAAAATATTCTAATTTGGAATCAAAAACTAAAAATATTGTAAGATATAGCTTAGGGTCTTGATTTAATTCAATATTATTCATCGAAATCTTCATAACAATAATTTACTTGTTCATAATGGATAGATATTGTAGTAGTATAAGAATAGACGATTTTGGAATAAGCAAAACAGCAAATGAAACAACAGATGCAAAAGAGATGTATAGTGTAATTCCATATATGGCTTCAAAGATTTTTGAAGGGAAAACATACAAAAGCTTTAGATATATACAGCTTTGGGATGATTATGTGGGAAAAATACTAGCTGGTGAAAGGACTTTTTTAAATCATAATCATGATGAATTTCTTATTTTTAGATATCCTTAATGGTCTTCGTCCAAAAATCATTGACAATTTACCACAGATTTATATTGACTTAATGAAAAGTGTTGGGATGCTAATCAATTAAATCAGACCAAGTACTATATATATTCTGAGCCCATTGACAATATTATTCAGAAAGTATCTGAAAAAGAAATACATTTCTTAGAAACTAGATCTTTACCTACCAAGAATTAAATCTACAAGCAATATATACTAGTAGACCATTAAGCTTTTTAGTTAAACTGCTCTATGGATAAAATCAGACAATATCACTATCGTAAGTAAGAATGTTAAAAGTTTTGTAATTGTTTAATTTAAATTTACAAAAATTCAAATCTATTATTTAATAATAATAGATTATTCCATTTAATCATATATATATTCAATAAATAACACGAAATTGGTAACTATTAATAATTTATTCATTATGCAAAATATTAGATTAATTTTCAACATTTAATTTCATTGATGAAAAAGATATGACAGTATTTCATCAAATAAAATTAATTTTAAATGCGGTTTAATAATTTAATACATATAATACATATATTATTTAGTTAAAATTTTTACCCAATGTTCAAAAAAGATCTAAATTCTCTATATAATAAACAAAACTTTAAAATATAATCAGCAACAAAAAATTATCAACAATACAAGACGTTTAAGAAATCATAAAGATTATCAAAATAATGATAGTATGCAAAAATTAACTATAAATAATTTATAATTTAACACCTGGCATAGATATTCACAATAAAAATAAAATGCTGAAATATAGTACAAAGCTTACAATCAAGGTATAATATATAATTTAAATGATTTAATCAAATTCTATTTATAACACTAAAAAGCTAGTTCTACACAATTTAAAAATTTAGATTATAATTTGATCTTGATATTAATCTAAATTCAAAAATGAATAAAAATCTAAAAATTGCTCAAGAAATCGATTTCAAACTCGATGAGTAGTAATAAATTAAATCATATAATCACTATATCCCAAATGAATTTTGACCTAATTTTAGCCAAGCAGAGTAATATTTCCCAATTTTGACAAATTATAGATATATGATTTGAGATTTGATTTCCTGTGTATTAATGAATACATAGAATTTGGATGTTTTGATAAATTAATTATTAATATTTTGATTATTTCATTCACCTTCTCAAAATTTTTTTTTTGATTCATCATCAATGATAGTAATTGTAGTCGATTGACTAACAGACAATCGATTATCGGAAAAATAAACAACAATTCATTAAAAGTAATCAACTTAAAGAAATTCTTTAATGCAAACATCAATATATCAAGCTAGTATTATATCAGTTAAAATTGGGATTTACAAGTGCTGAGCATAATATAATTTAACTAATGCCTGTGCCTGTACTTGCAGAACCCTAGTTTATAAAGAAATAATTACCTTGTTATCAGACTCTTACACTGTGTTGCTATTTTGATCTTGAGTTTCCTCTACTAATTCTTTCTCATTATACCCAAGTTTCTCAACTAATTTTTGCATTTTATCTTCCAGGTTCTTAATTTTATCTTTCAGGTTCTTAATTTTTTGGTTTAATTCTTGCGTCTTATCCTTTTTATCTTCATTTACCACAAATCTACGTAGTTCATATTGAAGTATTGCTGTTGAAGTAGCTAAAAAGCTACCAGGCACTTCATCAGTATAGTAAGTTAAGTTTCTTGTAAAAGATAAAATCAATATAAAAACACATGCTTTAACAAAATAAAAATTAATCGGCAATTTTATCAAGATAAATAATGTCTGTAAAATATTTGGTGTATAGAATGATATAATAGATAATTCTAATAATCAAAAAATAAATAGCATATAAGAGAACAAATAAATAAAAACATATAGAAGGCTCTATTAAAACAAATTATATTATTTATTTTACAAATAGAATTCTATACTTACTATCTTATAATTAAGATGAAATAATTAATGGAATAATATTATAGATAATAAAGATTCAATATTCAATAAATGATTCTATTGATAAATTTAATACTTACATACTAGCAGTGAATAATGCATAATTAATAGAGAATTCTATTGATGGCAAAATATATTATTTGTTTTATGAATAAAATTTTATACTTACAATCTGGTAATTAATGTTTAGAAATAATGGAATAAAGGAATAAATAAAAAATATTTAATTAATATATTGTTTGTTTAATGAATAAAATTCTATACTTACTCCCTGGTAATTAACGTTTAAGTGAATAATAAAATAACAGAATAGATAAGAAATATTTAATAGAGAATTCTATTGAAAACAAACTATATTGTTTATTTTATAAATAAAATTCTATACTTACTCCCTGGTAATTAACGTTTAAGTGAATAATAAAATAACAGAATAGATAAGAAATATTTAATAGAGAATTCTATTGGCAACAAAATATATTGTTTATTTTATAAATGAAATTCTATACTTACATTCTGGTACTTAATGATTAAGTGAATAATGAAATAACAATATAGGTAAGAAATATTTAATAAAGCATTATATTGATGACAAATTTTTATAAATAAAATTTTATAAAGTACTTACCATCTGGTAATTAAGGTTTAAATGAATAATAGAGTAACAGAATAAATGAGGAATATTCAATAAATGATTCTATTGATGACAAAATATGTTGTTTATTTTATAAATAAACTTCTATACTTACCCACTGGTAGTTAATGTTTAAGTAAATAATAGAATAAAGGAATAGATAAGAAATATTAAAAAAATAGAGAATTCTATTGATGACAAAATATATTTTCTTTTTATTAATAAAATTTTATATTTACCGTCTAGTAGTTAATATTTAGTGAATAATGGAATAATAAGAAATAGATAAGAATATTTAATGTCGTGGATGATACTGAAATCGGATAATCCTGAAATTTTGATCTATTTTGGTATAAATTTTTTGAGGTGATTTTTTCATTTTTGTCTTATAGGGTTGGGTAATATTTGGGTGTAGATTTGATATTTAAAGGGTATATGTGGATTTTATCAAGGCCTATAGTTTCAAATCGAGACCCAAGTTTCAGCAGTGTTTCAGCATCATCCGATTTCAGCATCATCCCCGAAATTTAATAGAGAATTCTATTGATAACAAACTATATTGTTTATTTTATAAATAAAATTCTATACTTACTCACTGGTAGTTAATGTTTAATTGAATAATGAAATAACAAAATAGATAAGGAATATTTAATAAAGCATTATATTGATAACAAATATATTTCTTTTTATAATAAAATTTTATACAATACTTACCACCTGGTATAATAAGGAATATTCAATAAAGGATTAAATTGATGACAAACTATATTGTTTATTTTATAAATAAATTCTATACTTACAAACTAGTGGTTGATGTTTACGTGAATAATAAAATAACAAATAGATAAGAAATAGATAAGAAATATTTAATAAAGAATTCTTTTAATAACAAATATATTATTTTATTTTATTATACTTACAATCTTTTAGTTAATGTTTAAATAAATAATGGAGTAATAGAAAAGGTAAGAAATGTTTAATAGTGATTCTATTGATAACAAAATATATTATATATTTTATTATACTTACAACCTATTAGTTAATGTTTAAATAAATAATAAATATTTAACAGAAAATTCTATGAATAACAAAATATATTATTTATTTTATTATACTTACAAACTGGTGGTTAATGTTTAAGTAAATAATGGTGTTTAATAGAGAATTCTATTGATGACAAAATATATCGCTGATTTATGAATAAAAAATTCTATACTTACAATCTGGTAGTTAACGTTTAAGTGGATAATTGAATACCGAATTGATAAGAAATGTTTAATAGAGAATTCAATTAATGACAAAATATATTGTTTATCTCATGAATAAAATTCTATACTTACAAGCTGGTAATTAACGTTTAAACCAATAATGAAATAATGAATAGATAATGGATATTTAATAGAGAATCCTGCTGATGACATAATATGTTGAATAAAATTCTATACTTACAGGTAAAAAAAAATACGAAAACTAGCAACGACCCAAACAATATAAGAAATGCTAAATTAATTGGCTCAAAAACTTTTTTACTAATAATAATAATCCAAAATATTGGAATGATTATTACTGGAAAATACAACAAGAAAATAGATATGAGATCATTAAAAGAAAAATCTGAAACATTTCCGATATGTTCGATACGTTTATGTTTAATTATTGCAAACACGGCGCAAAATACATGTAAGCACATGTTTACAATTGAAAATATCTTTATATCTAACGAATCTTCATAGGCAAAAGAAACAATTAATGGAATTCCCCAAGTAACAATATTATATAATATGTCATCTAGTAATGGCAATAACTTATTTCTAATAGATTTAGGTTTTTCTTTTACTTTAAGTAGAAGGACAAAAGTAATTGGAAATAATGTGTTAAGGATAGCATCATATAAATCTTGATTAGACAAATAAGATTCATCTACAATAGATGCTGCCGCAAGTTGAAAAAATGAAAAAAAAGTAATTTTTCTAAAAGTAAAACTTGTAAGAAGGCTGTTCATGAGCAATATTTAACTTTTAAATGGTTTATAATGTTTATGGACAATAAAAGAATTGCTACAGAATATTATCAATTTGGCAAATTTTCTATGCTATTAATGATAATGGTATTTCAAGCATGTTAAAGAAAATAAAATGGCTTGCAGTACACTATACGCAATAATAGTAAAAATACGCACGTAAGTATGTACGTGCGGTGCAAAAAATTTAAAAACCACAGTTACACCCTATAGACGCAAAATATACTAGGCTAATGCATAGCATTATATGTCCGGAGCCCATCATATGATGTTCATCATATTACACAAACGCGTTAATATGCATATTGTTGGCACAAATATAGACACGCGTGCGGACAGACAAAAAATTTCCAAATTCCATTTCTGATAAGATTTACATCATATATATGCAGGTATATCAAAAAAGTAAAATTTGTCAAGATCTTTACAATTGAAGCACATCAGGAAGGTAATTTTTGTATCACTTTGCCAAAAACAATGAAATTAAACAACTTTATTGAAGCCGATAATTTAATTTTTAATGTGTAACCTGACATAGGTTACAGATTATGCCAAGCAGATAACCAGGTAGCAACACTAAATCCAATATTCCTTAAATTATCGACTTCAATAAAGTATTCACACACACACTTCATTGATGTGTGTTTCCGCACCGTATGTACGTACTCGAGATAATGCATAAACTAGTAGCACATCGGAAATAAATTTCTTAAATTATCGATTTCAATAAAGCGTGAATGATCCAAAATTTTCAGCCTCCTTGCATATGTACTTATTAATAGGGTTCCAAACCGGTTTGAAAATCTCTATCCGTGACCCGTAACGGGTCAACCGTTTTTTCAACCGGTGTTACGGTCGAGTGGGAGAGCTGCAGGAAATTGATCCGGTTTAGCTTCGACCGTGAACAGAAATGGGGTCGATTTATTATCACGGGACGAATTATATCACGTGTTACGTACTCGTAGAAACTTTAAGGTATATAGTAATTTTAGGAAACTATGAAACTTATAAATGTGTACGGACAAAACTTTTAAATGTAGCGTGCAAGGGTTTATTTATTAATATTTTAAGTATATCAGTACAATGGACTACACTTCGGTACTAATGCAACCAAATTACAAATGACCGCAAGCGATGATTTTTCCTTTATACTAAAACCCATCCTTTTTATACTTTCTAATTTCAACTCTAATCCCTAATCAATTGATGGAAGCTTCAAGCTCTCGTTTGGAGCTTTAAGCTCTCGTTTGGAGCTTTGAGCGCCCGATTGGGGTGCTTTGAGCGCCCGATTGGAGCTCTGAGCGCCCGTAGATCATTTCCCATAATAACCCCACAATATAAGACTAATTAAAAAGATAACAAAGAAATAAAATAAAAATGAAAAATAAAAAAAATGTACTATTCGGCGCATGACACCGGTTACACTAGTGATGCCTGACGAACCTGACGAAACCATAAGTTTCGTCATTGACGAAACTTGACAAAACTTATGGTTTCGTCATTTCGTCAAGGCAAAATTAGTTTCGCCAGGCATCTATACCGGTTACCCGATTAAAGCGGGTCACCTGGTTATAATCGGATGACCGGATGACCGGATACCCGATTATCTACAGGTAAGAACGTCCCAAATGTCACATACTAACCAACAAATCAAAATCGTTAATTTAGGCAACAAATCGAAGCGAATAAAAGAAATTTATATTTAAAATTTCAAAATAAACGTCGTTGAGTGTTATTACATGTCTTTATTGATTTGAACACATTTAACCCATATTACATACAAGTTATAACCATCGTTATTTAGAATTTTTTATCTAGTAGAGTAAATGCGGATAGCTGAGGTCGGAAGAGTAGTAGTACGTGAAATAATTATATCATTAATTGGTTCTCCACCACGCGATCCCTAGAGAGGCAATATCGGCAGCACAATATCACGACCAAAATCACCAGCCAAACAGTATATAAATCTATTACTAAATCCTAAAAAACTTTTGTAAAAAAAACAAAATAATAAGTTAATAGCTGTTATTTGTACACTTCAATATTAAAAAAAAAAGAAAAAAAAAACTATAAAACGTATACAAAAAGATCACAATCTAAACCTTACACTTCTATTACTTTTCTAAATCGTTATTCTAAGCTTTCTTACCTTTTTGTTTGCGCAACAGCTGGGATTTTGTTAACATAGTGGTAGTTAATTACTTATAACTTCGACCGGTGAACTTCGTTTATCTAATAATCTACCGCGTCTAATAGAGATAATCTACAAAAAAATTTTTAATTAATAGTTAAACGATCTACAAAGTCGGGGCACTCGGGACGTTCTTACCCCGAATATTAAATATTAATAAACAGGTGACCTGTTTGTCAACGGGTGATCAGTTTATTAACGGGTGACCCATATATCATTTTAAACCGGTTTGTCAAAAACATGACCCGGTTGGTAAATTTTTCGGGTCGGGTAATCGGGTACACGGTTTTCCGGGTCAGAGGTTGGAACTAGTGATGTGCCATTTATATGATGTCTGAATTTTTTTAGCGTACAGTACGTACAGTACGTACAGTACGTATAGTTGTATAGTGTGTATAGTATGTGAAATACGTATAGTACGCATATGATATATAAACTACCTATATACAAAATTTTGCAAGGAATAAGTTTGCTTAGAAAATAAAAGGCAGTTTCATAAGGGCAAATTTAAGATATGAATAGCTTTATGATTTGTTCTAGAATATTCTAAAAATTTTTTGCGTACTGTACTATACGCGGCACATCACTAGTTGGAACCCTACTTATTAGCAACTATTTTATGAATACTGAAATAAGTCCGCTACTAAGAACTGCAGATTTAGCTTATTTTTAGTTGGTCTGTCAACCTTATTACATATAGAGTGATTGAAGTTTTTAGATTTCTGCACGTACAATATCGTGTAACGTTGAGCACCAAATATTAGCATTAACAATTTAGTGAAGTTGTATTTTTTAGAGCATAAAAATGGCTTACCGATTTTGAAAAACAGTGGCTTTTTTTTCCTGATTCATAGGAAGAAAGAAGTTTGCTAGCAAATCGCCCAGATAAGCTTAAACATCTTAAAGCACAGTTTGAATATAGACTTTCACTAATAAAAAACTAATACAAATGTTATTATAGCTCTAAACAAGCGTTAATTTCACTGTGCAAAAATTTCAAAAGCATCCCAAAACTGACATACTTAAAAGACAAAGTATACCGCCATCTATTAATTATGCAAAATTACTGCATGCCATAGACATTAAGCTGATTTCAGAAAAATAATTTTTACTAAAGGCACTTTATATTCAAATATACTTTATCACTACTTTTTATTTTGGACAGTGAAAAACTTGTTTTATATTCTATATTTATACATCTATTTTTTTGATAACGGATCATATGTCTGACACCAAGCTTCTGAGCTATTACGTTACTTACAATTTGTACATATTCCATACTTGTAATGGCTCTTAAAAATTTAAATTCAAATATATTAATACTAAGTAAAAGATAACTTTTAAACTTGTATAGAATATATAAGTATGCGATCATAATAAATAATAAAATTAAATTTTGCTCACTCTTGTAAAAAGCAGTAAATCCTGTGAATTAAGAAATTATTTAAGCGCAACTATATATGATGTACGTGATTGTTTATAATTTCTTGAGATTATTCGTCCACTATTTAACCAGGTTGCTGAAAACTCTTCACCACTTTATTTTAACGTTATCTAATCTGCCAAAAGGATCCATTCAATCACATTTCATATTTTGTAGCTTGAAGGTCTTTAATAATTATCAATATCTTTATTTCCGCTCACCCATTCTCGTGTTACTTCTGAAGTACCATTTCGATGACGATGTGTTACTTCTTAAGTATTATTCCAATGAAGATGTGTTACTTCGGCGTTTGTTACTTCGATGTAGGTGCGTTATTTCTGATGTATTACTTTGATGACGATGTTTTACATCTGAAATGTTACTTCGATGACGGTGTGTATAAGTTTGATACCGATCACGATTATAAGATATGTAAATTTTTATTTTTCCTCAGTACAATCACAACTAAAGATGCTTGACGAAATGTTTTTAGCGATGACGAAATGGTTTCGTCATGGTTTGTCATGACGAAACCTTGACGATTGACGAAACCAACGACGATTGACGAAACCTATGACGAATTGACGAAATCTATGACGAATTGACGAAATCTATGACGAATTGACGAAACATATGACGAATTGACGAAATCTTGACAAACCTTTAACAATTGATAAATAATGATCTTGGATACACTAAACCTTAAATTGTTTCAAAGAATGTTATTTCATTATAAGGTTTCATTGGCTTTTTTCTTTTTCTTCTTTCGTCACGTGTTCAAATTTTTGTCGGGTTGATCCGGAATATGCACGCGTATGTTTTCGTTGATTCCGGATAAACCCGACATAGATTCCGAACACGTGCGAAAGAGGGAAGAGAAGCAAATCTTACGTACTCCTGTATGTACCCCAAAATTACTTTACTTTTTTGGGGTCGTTTAAAGCAGGGTGCAGTCACGTGATATGGTACCAATCAACTTGTTTGTTTTGATCAACCCGGATCAGCTCGACGAAGAAACAAAGAAGAAAAAAAGTGAAAAAATGCAAAAATACAAGAAACGAGTGTCAAAACTTACCTTGGGAAATTAACAAAAAATGTCGGGAAGGCAATTTTACTATAATACCACCCCTAACCCTAACCGCCGACTAACCCTTACCCTAACTTTAATTAAAAAGTCAAAATCATATGACTGCACCCTGCTTTAAACGACCCCCTTTTTTGATACCGATCTGCATATATACACGTGACTTGTGTTACACAAAGGCCCAG
>QKWP01000018.1:191004-297733 GCA_003550325.1 Gigaspora rosea | reverse complement strand
TTGCCTAAAAGGTTAATTAGGTTATATTCTTTTGTATATGACCCTTTTGCGGGTTATTAAAACACTTCTTAATTTTTATAAACACGGTAATTAACTCTATTTTGTATGAATATAACTCATCAAGTTTTGTCATAGGTTTCGTCAATTCGTCATAGGTTTCGTCAATCGTCAGGGGTTTCGTCAATCGTCAATTCGTCAATTGGAAGTCACCTGACGAAATGGTTTCGTCATTCGTCAATGACGAATGATTCGTCATTCGTCAGGCATCTTTAATCACAACAAATCAATTGAGGATCAAATTCTTTCAAATTTTTCAAAACCTTTGAACGTTGGTTGAAGTAAAACCATTGAGTCATTTGAGATTATTAAATTCCAATCACGAACGATATAAAAAGCTTTTGATTCAAACTTATAGATCCATTGTCAGCAATGTACCACTTTACAAGGTTTTTTAAAAAAGAATTTTTCAACATACGGGTCATCAAAAAATATTGGAAATATAAAATACAACCCGAAAAAGACGGATTAATAGGTCCATGTTGATGGATGTAAGTCTCGATAGAATGATATTAATGTATTCCTGGGCCGAAAATTATCAATAGTTTGCAAAATGATTCTAATTAGATATTGGTTTTTTTTTTTTTTTTGCATGTATTTTGTTCATAAAATAGGTTTAATTGACTCGCTCTACAATACCAATTATTTCCAACCCAGCCATTCACATTGAATAAAGTTCGCTTTGCTTCTCCCTCGACGAAATTATAGACCCATTTTCAGGTACCAAGTTTTTTCAAACCAAAATTTATAATTCATTTTCGTATATTTCTCCCATTCCCTTTTTACTTAACGTTTGAAAGCCAACTGACTCCAAACTTTATTGTCTGAAGTTAATAATGTAGTTGATAGAATTGTAATTATAGTATACTAGGTACGACCTGTCTAAATTTATAATTAACTATATATGTATATAACACAAGTAAGGTGAAACTAAATGCAATATATGGGCTATTCTTAATGATTCAGAGATATTGATCTTGTATAAAAACTATTCACATATCGTTTCTGTAAGTTCTATATCAATATAGAACATCCTGACTATACGATGGATCGGAGGCAAATTTTTAATTAGTCGGAAATTGAATAAATTTACTGGGTTGCCGAATTAGGAGATGCAACCCATCTTTTTTCTTCAAAATTTTACCATTGATAAAGATCAGTCAAGCATTTTTTGCTTATTAAACATAATTAATACTTTATTTTAATGCTAGAAACTTTAAAAACAAATTGATACCTTGATACTAATACAACACATCTTACAACATTTAACCAAAATTGTAATGAATATTGTTATTTCATTATTCCAGAAAAAAATTCTTGTTGCTATAAAACAACTTTCGCTAATGATTCCATAAATTAATTTTGTTGTTATTGCAATAAAAAATTTAAATTGGCAAAAATCATTAAAAAAAATAAGTTGACGTAATTGAAATTGAAGCTTCGACAACTGGTTGAATAGAATTTTTCTTATTTGATTTTTTATGTGTTTTAGGTAGCATAGCAAAGTTCACGAAAATTAAAAAGAGTATACTCAATCGTTTAATTATATAAATATCGTCATTAATTGTGACGTTTGAGCATCATACTCATAATTTAATCAATTGATTTAGATATTTGAGAAAATCCTAAACTATACTTTGTCCAAAATTTGACAAAATCTCTATTATTATACCGGGTGTTTGAAAATCCCTAGATAGGGCTTTATTTTATTTATTTATTTATTTTTTTTTTTTTGGAACCTGGGCTTTATCTTTATTAAATATTGTTTAGTAATCTTTAATTATTTCAATATATCAAATAATAAATAATATTGATAATAATTCAATTTCTAGTGATTTTTCAGTTTATTCGATTAATAATAATAAAAAAAAAAAATTAATTATAGTGGTTGGGCTCGAACAGAAATATGAATAATAATAATCTTAACTTTTAATCTTTGAGGTAGTATTGTGCAGACTGTCGAATGTTGAATTTGAAAGCAAGCATTAAAGAAATCTGGTTTAAAAAAAAATTAAATATGCTCAATCTATATCATGTTAAAAGTAATCAATGTAGCAAAAACTAAATAATAATACCATTCTCTAGGGAAAATGTATTCGATACTTAATCTGGCAGGTCATCAAACCAAACAAAAAGTCGTCGTTTCATTTTAACTTCCAATACATTAGTAGAAAGATGATGTTGGCTTAAAATTGAATAATGCTAACAGTTCAGTATTAACCTTACATTAGTTTGAAATTCTTTGCTGTTTGAGTGAATTAAAATTTCGTTTCAACTCGAGAGTATTTAGAATTTACTTGCGTAGATTCCCAAATATTTATTATAAAACGCACCTACGGTAGTTTTGCTTCTATTATATGTTTTTATAGATTTTCTCAATTTTTATAATAAAATTTTAACTCAATTTTTTTCATGTTAAGATTAGTATTTAAGGCTAGAACTAGGGTTTGGGAAGGGTTTTTAGGGATATGGTGCATTTTTACTTAGAGCACGTATACTAATTAATTGGCTAGCTTTTGAGATAATTTAGTATAGGTGATAAAACACTATAGGTGTCAAATTTAGTAAAATTCTATTTCAACGCGATGTACAAAATTATACGCAACCAATTATCTTGCATGCAGTAATTCACATTTTAAAGAAAAAGAACAAATATTCCCACTACTCTTTTATTGTTGTTTTTATTGTCAAAGCAAGGATTTTTTTGGATAAACTGAAAGATTTCTGCAAACATTTTTATAGAACATTCCATATAAATGTTTGTATAAGTATTCCACTAAGTAAAAAAAAGCTTTTAAAATTTTCTGTATAACAATAATTATTATAAATATCATGTCAGTATCGGTATTGCTGTTATAACAATATAAAAAGTTGCATTATTAAAAAGTACCCGAAGGCATCTACTTGTAGAAAAAGCATTAAACAATTGTATTCATAATGATTGTCTATTGATATAATCAGTAAAATAATTGATGATAATATTATGCCTTAAAAAATAAATATATTAAGACCAGAAATCCCTTTAATTAAAAATATCAGTAGATGTAAAAGGTCAAAGTTCCATAAAGACCAGAATGTCCAACAATGTAACTTTTGTAATCAATTAATATTAAGTGGAAATGAAATTATAGATAATTGGCTTACTAAATAAATATTCAAAGTCTTTTTATAGAATTTATTCCATAAAATCAATTTAGTTATCTTGCCAATAGAGGATTTAGTGAAATATTAAGGTGACATGTTTCCTGGCCTAAAAAGTCATTGCGCCTTGTAAAGAAAGAATTTAAAAGTTTTAATAATAATAGAATAGTTGTTCTTAAATAGGTCTTGATTAAATGAAGTTTGTATTGTTACAATTATCTCCATTCGCATAACCTATTTATAAACTTCATTTGTTAATTTATTTCTTTATTTTAGTTAAAAAATTACTTTCAATGTTCTAAAAGTTGGGAAGTAGTTATATACATAAATATTATAGTATCATATAGCACACTGAACCAAAAAATATATGTTATATGGACTTTGTACAAAATAGTGAAAAATATTCTAATTTGAAATCAAAAACTAAAAATATTGAAAGATATAGTAGGGTCTTGATTTAATTTATGATAAAGATATTGTTTATCAAAATCTTCATAACAGTAATTTACTTGTTCATAATGGATATCGTAGTATATAAGCGATTTTGGAATAAGCAAACCAGCAAATAAAACAACAGATACAAAAGAGATATATGGTGTAATTCCATATATGGCTTCAAAGATTTTTGAAGGTGAAAAATAACAAAAGCTTCAGATATATACAGCTTTGGAATGATTATATAGAAAACAATAACTCGTTAATCATGATGGATTTCTTATTTTAGATATCCTTAATAGTCTTCATTCACAAATCATTAACGATTTACCACAGATTTATAATGACTTAAATGAAAAAATGTCGCGATGCTAATCAATTAAACAGACCAAGTGCTATATATATTCAAAGTTCTATTAACAATATTATTCAGAAAGTATCTGAAAAAGAAATACATTTCTTAGAAACTAGATTTTTACCTACCAAAGAAATAAATCTATAAGCAATATATGATAGTAAACCATTAAACTCTTTAGTTAAACTGCTCTATGGATAAAATCAAAAAAGTTTTGTAATTTTTTAATTTAAATTTACAAAAATTCAAATCTATTATTTATAAATAATAGATTATTCCATTTAATCATGTATATATTCAATAAATAGTACGAAAATTGGTAACTATTGATAATTTCAACGTTTAATTTTATTGATGAAAAATGTATGACAGTATTTTATCAAATAAAATTAATTTTAAATGCGATTTAATAATTTAATAATATTATACATATTTTATTTAGTTAAAAGTTCCACCCAATATTCAAAATAGATCTAAATTCTCTATGTCATAAACGAACATTAAAATATAATCCGCAACAAAAAATTATCAACAATACAAGACTTTTAAGAAATCATAAAAATTATCAAAATAATTATAGCATGCAAAAATAAACTATAAAAAATTTATAATTTAACATTTGGCATAGATATTCACAATAAAAATAAAAGGCTGAAATATAGTAAAGCTTACAATCAAGTATAATATATAATTTAAATGATTTAAATCAAATTCTATTTATAACACTAAAAAGCTAGTTCTACACAATTTAAAAATTTAGATTATAAAACATTAGAATTTGAACTTGATATTAATCTAAATTCAAAAAATGAATAAAAATCTAAAAATTGCTCAAGAAATCGATTTCAAACTCGATGAGTAGTAATAAATTAAGTCATGTAATCACAATATCCCAAAATGAATTTCCGACCTGATTTTAGAAAGGCAGAGTAATATTCCTATTTTTTATCAATTTTGTTAGATTATGGATATAAGACTTGATATTTGATCATCTTTTTTATTTCCTGTGTATTAATGAATCTGCTGTTATACATAGAATTTGGATGGTTTGATAAATTAGTTATTAATATTTTGATTATTTCATCCGCCTTCTCAAATTTTTTTCTGATTTCATTATCAACAACTAGCAAACAATCGAATATGTATACAATATTGGGCAAAAATTGTAGAATAACGGTAATTTGGCAAATGATCACGTGCCGCTCTGCGGCGCGTGTAGCCAATCATTTGCCAAATTACTGTATTCGACAATTTGCCCAATATTGGTGTTATCCGGCAATTTATGATCATGGGAGTTGCTCGCTGAGTTTTAGTTTAAATAAACATGTTTACATCATAACACATGAAAAAATAACAAGAAGAAATAATTTCATGATCATATGAGTTTGCCGGATAACAGAAAAATAAACAACAGTGCATTAAAAGTAACTAACTTAATTTTAAGTAGAAACTCTTTAATGCAAACATCAATATTTATATTTATCAAGCTAGTATTATATTAGTTAAAATTGGGATTTACAAGTGCTGAGTATAATATAATTTAACTAGTGTCTGTGTCTGTGCTTGCAGAACCCTAGTTTATATAGAAATAATTACCTTGTTATCAGACTATTACACAGTATTACTATTTTGATCCTGAATTTCCTCTACTAATTCTTTCTCATTATACCCAAGTTTCTCAACTAATTTTTGCATTTTATCTTCCAAGTTCATAATTTTTTGGTTTAATTCTTGCGTCTTATCCTTTTTATCTTCATTTACCACAGCTTTACGTAGTTGATATTGAACTATTGCTGTTGAAGTAGCTAAAAAGCTACCAGGCACTTCATCAGTATAGTAAGCTAAATTTCTTGTAAAAGATAAAATCAATATAAAAACGCATGCTTTAACAAAATAATTAATTGGCCATTTTATCAAGATAAATAATGTTTGCAAAATATTTGGTGCATAAAATGATATAAAAAATAATTCTAATAATCAAAAATAAAATAGCACATAAGAAAACAAATAAATAAAAAACATATATAAAGTTCTATTAATAACAAAATATATTATTTATTTTACAAATAAAATTCTATACTTACGCCGTGATACTTAGGTAATATGTAAATGATTAATAGATAATAATATTCAATAATAATTTTATTAATAAATTTTATACTTACTCACTAGCAGTGAATAATATATAATTAATAGAGAATTCTATTGATGGCAAAATATATTGTTTATTTTATCAATAAAATTCTATACTTACTCACTAGTAGTTAATTTTTAAGCGAATAATGGAATAAAGGAATAAATAAGGAATTTTTAATAGAAAATTCTATTGATGACAAAATATATTGTTTATTTTTTATAAATAAAATTCTATACTTACCCTCTGGTAATTAACATTTAAGTGAATAATAAAATAACAGAATAGATAAGAAATATTTAATAGAGAATTCTATTGATGACAAACTATATCATGTATAGCTTATTTTATAAATAAAATTCTATATTTACGCACTGGTTGTTAATTTTAAATAAATAATAGAATAACAGAATAGATAAGAAATATTTAATAGTGAGATCTGTTGGTGACAAAATATATTGTTTATTTTAAGAATAAATTCTATACTTACGACCTGATTGTTAATATTTTGGTAAATAATATAATAATGGAATAAATAAGGAATATTTAATAAAAAATTCTATTGATGACAAAATATATTGTTTATTTTATGAATAAAGCCATACTTACAACCTAGCAGTTAACATTTAAGTAGATAAGGATTATTTAATAGAAAATTCTATTGATGACAAAAGATATTGTTTATTTCATAATACTTACCATCTGGTTGTTAAGGTTTAAGTGAATAATAGAATAACAGAATAGATAAGAAATATTTAATAGAGAATTCTGTTGGCAAAAAAATATATTGTTTATTTTATGAATAAATTCTATACTTACCAACTAGTAGTTAATGTTTAAATGAATAATAAATAAGAAATTTTGAATTTTAATAAAAAATTTTATTGTTCAGGTAGAACAATAAACCTTTCAATAAATATTTTTACAAAATTGCTTGGTATAAACAACAGATTGTAAGTTTAGGTACAACATGAAATCAAAAAAATAGTAGCATTTTAAAAACTTGCTTGTAGCTCATAATTTTGTTTATAGGACCATCTTTTATGTTTTAGCAAAAAAAATTTCTTGTAAAATTTTGAGATGGAGATAGTTTTTGCTAAACCAATATATTAACTCTATCTTAACACTAACCTTTATCCTAAATTATCATGTTAATAGTTTGTTTGATTTCATATTACACCTAATCTTATAGAATGTATTACAATACTTATCGAAAAGATTTATTACTTCACCTGTGTTGATAACAAAATACATTAATAAATTCCATACTTACATCCTAGTAGTTAATTTTTAAGCAAATAATGGAATAACAGAATAGATAAGAAATATTTAATAGAGAATTCTGTAATATATTGTTTATTTTTATAAATAAATTCCATACTTACGATCTAGTAGTTAACATTTAAGTGAATAATGGAATAGATAAGAAATATTTAATAGAGAATTCTATTAATAACAAAAAATATATTGTTTATTTTATGAATAGATTCCATACTTACTAACTATTAGTTAACATTTAAGTGAATAATGAAATAAATAAGGATTATTTAATAGAGAATTCTATTGAAGACAAGAGATATTGTTTATTTCATGAATAAATTCTATACTTACCATCTGGTTGTTAAGGTTTAAGTGAATAATAGAGTAACAGAATAGATAAGAAATATTTAATAGAGAATTCTGTTGATAAAAAATATATTTTGTATTTTATGAATACATTCTATACTTACAAACTAGTGGTTAATGTATAAATAAATAATAGATAAGAAATTTTAGAATTTTAATAAAAATTATATTGTTCAGGCAGAATAATAAACCTTTTCAATAAGTATATTACAAAATTACTTGGTGTAAACAACAGATTTTCAAATATTTTCAGATTGTAAAATCAGGCATAACATGAAATTGAAAAAATAGAGGCATTTTAAAAAAAATTGCTTGTATATTATAATTTTACTTATGAAACCATATTTTGTATTTTATCAAAAAAAATTCCTTGCGAAAATTTTGAGATAAAAATGGTTTTTGCTAATCCGATATGTTAACCCTATCTTAATACTAACCTTTATCCTAAATTATTATGTTAATGGCTTGTTTGGTCTCATGTTACACCTGATCTTATAGAATGCACATATGGGGTGTCCCCAATTAAAACAGCCCATATTTACATTTTTTTGAAAAATGAGTTTTCGTTAGATTCATATAAATTTTGACATGATTGACTTTTTTTAATTATAAAAAAAGTCGATTGTCATAATAAAAAATCAAGATAATGTAAAAAGAAAAATTACATGAGGCTGCGTAGAGCCAATACGTCACGAGATTATCCGATAGTCACCTGCCATCTTTAACCAATCAACATCGTGAAATTTGATTAATCCCGGATCAGTCCGAAAATCAAAACAAGTGATTAAACTCAATTATCTCAAAATAAAATATATGTAAATATGGGCTGTTTTAATTGGGGACACCCCATATAATACTTATCGAAAAGATTTATTGCTCCACCTGTGTTGATAACAAAACACATTAATAAATTCTATACTTACAAGCTGGTAATTAATTTTTAAGTGAATAATGGAATAACAAAATAGATAAGAAATATATTGTTTATTTTATAAATAAATTCCATACTTACCATCTAGTAGTTAACATTTAAGTAAATAATGGATAAGAAATATTTAATAGAGAATTCTATTGATGACAATAGATATTGTTTATTTTATGAATAAATTCTATACTTACCAACTAGTAGTTAATGTTTAAGTGAATAATAGATAAGGAAAGAATTTAATAAAAAATTTTATTGTTCAGGTAGAACAATAAACCTTTTCAATAAGTATTTTACAAAATGCTTGGCGTAAACAACAGATTTTTCAATAATTTTCAGATTGTAATATCAAGTGTAACATAAATCAAAAAAATAGAGGCATTTTAAAAATTTACTTGTAGCTCATAATTTTGCTTATGAAACCATCTTTCGTGTTTTAACAAAAAAAATTTCGCAAGAAATTTGGAGATGGAAATAGTTTTTGCTAAACCTATATATGTTAATTCTATTTTAACACTAACCTTTATCCTAAATTATTATGTTAATAGTTTGTATGATCTCATGATACACCTGATATTATAGGATGTGTTACAGCTCACATATAATACTTATTGAAAAGATTTATTACTCCACCTGTGTTGATAACAAAATACATTAATAAATTCCATACTTACGACCTGGTAATTAATTTTTAAGTGAATAATGGAATAACAGAATAGATAAGAAATATTTAATAGAGAATTCTGTTGGCGACAAAATATATTTTTATTTTATAAATAAATTCGATACTTACAAACTAGTAGTTAATTTTTAAGTAAATAATGGAATAACAAAATAGATAAGAACTATTTGATACTGTAGAGAATTCTATTTATGACAAAATATATTGTTTATTTAATGAATAAATTCCATACTTACAAGCTAGTAGTTAATTTTTAAGTGAGTAATGGAATAACAGAATAAAAAAGAAATATTTAATAGAGAATTCTATTGATAACAAAATATACTATTGATGACAAAATAAATTGTTTATTTTATGAATAAAATTGCACTTACCAACTAGCAGTAAATAATGGAATAATTGAATAGATAATGGATATTTAATAGAGAATTCTATGATGACAAAATATGTTGAATAAAATTCTATACTTACAGGTTAAAAGAAATGCAATAATCAGCAATGACCCAAACAGTATAAGAAATGCTAAACCAATTGGCTCAAAAACTTTTCTACTAATAATAATAATCCAAAATATTGGAATGACTATTACTGGAAAAAACACCAAGAAAAATGTGATGTAATAAAAAAAGTCTAAATCATTTCCGATACGTTTATATTTAATTATTGCAAACACGGCGCAAAATATATGTAAACACATGTTTACAATTGAAAATATCTTAATAGCTAACGAGTCTTCATAGGCAAAAGAAACAATTAATGGAATTCCCCAAGTAACAATATTATATAATATATCATCTAGTAATGGCAATAACTTATTTCTAATAGATTTAGGTTTTTCTTTTACTTTAAATAAAAGGACAAAAGTAATTGGAAATAATGTGTTAAGGATAGCATCAAATAAATCTTGATTAGACGAATAAGATTCATCTACAATAGATGCTGCCACAAGTTGAAGAAATGAAAAAAAAGTAATTTTTCTAAAAGTAAAACCTGTAAGAAGGCTGTTCATTGGCAAAATTTAACTTTTAAATGGCTATAATGTTTGTGGACAATAAAAGAATTGCTACAGAATATTATCAATTGGCAAATTTTCTATGCTATTAATGACGTTACGTGGTGAAAGTTCAATAATTATTTCGATTTAATAAAAATAAGTAAGGCAACTCGCCAGTGGCGTGACGATGGTGATTTGATGTTATTTATTAAGGTATTTCATAACTTGTAGGTTCCTTTTTTTACCAGGGTGAAAATACACTTTTATATCTTTCATAGGGGGCGCAAGAAGGCATTCGTTAATCTCTCCTTTCATGACTTAACACTGCCAAAGTAATGTTCTTCACTTGTATACGTGTCATCTCTACTGGAACATCCTCTCGACGATCCCTAAGCCCATAGTGATGGTCGAAAGTCGATCGTTACGAAGCCTCAATTTAATGATCTTCAGATATTACTGTGCCCAATTTAGGAAATGTCACTTTTAGCCCGTGACAATGATAATGGTATTTCAAGCCTATGTTAAAGAAAATAAAATCAGCTTGCAGTACACTATACGCAATAATAGTAAAAATACGCACGTAAGCACGTATAGGGATTGGAACCGCCTAAAATTTTTCTTAATCGTTTAATCGTTTAACCGTTTAACCGTTTAATTTGGCCGGCATTAAAATAATTCCGGCCCACTACCAAAATAATTCTGCCCGGAACTATAGAGCAATTTTTAACGGTTAAACGGTTCCAATCCCTAAGCACATACGGTGCAAGAAATCTAAAAACCGCTATTACACCTTATAGAAGAAAATTTAAAACGACGAAATTAAACTATATATTCCTTACTTTATTGAAGCCGGTAATTTAATTTTTACAGATTACGCCAAGCAGATAATCAAGTAGCACACACTAAATTCAATATTTCTTAAATTATCAACTTCACACACACACTTCATTGATGTGTTTCCAAAAGGTATAATTGTGGTTTTAGACTTTTTGCACCGTACGTACGTACTCTATATAGAAATAATAAACTAGTAGCACATCGGAAATAAATTTCTTAAATTATCGATCTCAATAAAGTGTGAAAAATCAAAAATTTTAGCCTTCTTGCATATGTACTTATTAGCAACTATTCTATGAATACTGAAATAAGCCCGCTACTAAGAACTGCAGATTTAGCTTATCTATATATAGAGTGATTGAAGTTTTTAGATTTCCTGTACGTACTGTACATATGTACGCACGCTTCATACAACTAATATCGTAAAATGTTATGCGCCATCAATTAAAAAAGTTTCGGACAAAAAATCTTTAGAGTTCTTATACTAGCATTAACAATTTAGATTTGGATTGGATCGTAGCAATATATAGCGAAAGTTGCCTTTTTTTTTTTTAGAGCATAAAAAGTGGCTTACAATGCAAATTTTTAAGAAATAATGATTTTGAAAAAATTTTGTTTCTTTTCCGATTCATAGGAAGAAGTTTATTAGTGCAAATCGCTCAAATAAACTTAAATGCTTTAAAGTACTATTTGAAAGCAACCTTTCATTAATAAAAAGTCAATATGAATGCCATTACTAGCTCTAACAAGAGTTAATATTTGTAGTGCAAAAATCTCAAAAGGATTCCAAAATTAACATACTTATCCCTTAATCCGTATGCAAAATAGGGGCAAATTTGCCCCGAATTTTTTAATATCATTTTTACATCATTTAAGTATAATTAATATATTATAAATCGATTCCAAAATCAGTAAAAAACATTAAAAAATATATATTTAATAAATTTATTCATTGTTTACTATGAAAATCTTTAAAACAATTAGGTCTTACTATAGAGCAACAAAGAGGTACGTTACATTTAATGCACCAAAATTGAGTTTGGGAAATTGCACAATTTTTTTTTTTTTTTTTTTTGGTGGTTTTTTTTTTTTAAATAACGACAATATAGACATGATTCTCTTTTTCTACGCCATTCTACTAGATGATTCCCTGGAGAAAGTCGATTTATGGGTAGGTTAAAATTTTTAGTAACATGTGCAATTCTTTTATTTTTTAGTGGTGATTTTAATGAAGCTTTTTTTTGTTTTAATTGACCCCGAGTTATTCTATTGCTACTACTTTCATTATCTATAGCTTCTTGAATTAAATCCCATACAAGAGCAATTCGGAAGTCTTTGCTTGCAATCTTTGTATTTGTAACTTTGCGATAAATAAATCTTCATAATCTATTGTGTAATTAATTCTTGTCTCTCCATGATTATTATGCTCAAAGGTAAAATATTGCAAATCAGAAGAAGAATCATCAGCGGCATCATCGTACTCATTATTAGAAGTGTCATTATTAGTACTACTATCACTATCGGCCATAGTATAAGCGGGGTTTTTTTTTTAAAAAAAAAAAAAAAATGTGAAAATTAAAAGCATCGATCTTTTACATTAAAGAACATTTTAGAAGTTTATTGAACCTTATTATTTTTTATTTGCGGCAAAGATACATAAATATTGGTGTAGCGGTTATGTTTGTGTGCATTGTGCCACAAACATGGGGGGGGTACATTTAGTAAATTTTAATGGTAGCGTGAGATATCTGCCGGGAATCTGAAAATCGGGGCAAATTTGCCCCGAATACGGATTAAGGGATAAGACAAAGTATATCACAGTTTATTAAACCATACAATAATAATGTATGCCATAGACATTAAACTGATTTCAAAAAAAATAATTTTTTTAAAGGCACTTTATACACAAATAACTTTATCACTACTTTTTATTTTGGACAGTGAACCCCTTTTTTATATTCTATATGATACTGTATCTAGCTTTAAATAAACAGCGTATGGTTTGAGATTTTTTTTACATATATAGATGGATTTGGATTTCTGTGGATTTGGAAGTGGAATCTGAATCTACTTAAGCGGTTTTTGAATATCAAAATTATTAGATGGAAATAGAATTTTAATAATGGATCATATGTCTGACACCGTTGCTTATAATTTGTACATATTCCATACTTAATTGCTCTTAATTTTAAAATCAAATATATTAATATTTAGTTAATAACATGTATTTATTTATGGAAATGTTTTCAGCAATCCTTCTGCCTGCATATAATTTTTAAATTTTGTATAAAACATATAAGTATTTGAACACATCTACACGATAAATAATAAAATTAAATTTCACTCACTCTTGAATTAAGAAATTATTTAAGCGCAACTATATCTGATGTACATGATTGTTTATAATTTCTTGAGACTATTCGTCTACCATCTAATTAGGTTGCTGAAAACTCTTCACCACTCTATTTAACGTTATCTAATCTGTCAAAGGGATTCAATCACATTTTCATATTTTATAGTTTGAAGGTCTTTAATATAACTATCAATATCTTTATTTCCGTTCTTGTTACTTCTGAAGTATCATTTCAATGATGATGTGTTACTTCTGAAGTATCATTTCTATGACAATGTGTTAATTCTAGTATTATTCGATGAGTTTACTAATTTCTCCCACCACGTTCTACTAACTATTCACATATCGGAGTATCTGTGTTATTAATCAATTTTATAGTATTCCGATAGTGAAGTGGTGGGAGAAATTAGTAAACCCTGTTTCGATGACGATGTATTACTTCTTAAGTATTATTTCGATAACGCGTTTGTTACTTCGATGTAGGTGCGAAGTGTTACTTTAATGACAATGTTTTACATCTGAATTGTTACTTCGATGACGGTGTGTATGAGTTTCATACCGATCACGACTATAAGGAATACAAATTTTGTTTTTCTTCATCATCATCACAACAAACCAATCCGGGATCAAATTCTTTCAAATTCTTTCAAAATGAACGCTGATTGAAGTAAAACCAATGAGTTATTTTGAGATTATCAAATTCCAATCACGAGAACACTTGAACGATATAAAAGGCCTCTTATAGATTCAATGTCAGCAATGGACACTTTATAAGGTTTTTTTAAAAAAAATTTTCAACATACGAGTCATCAAAAAATATTGGAAATATAAAATACAACCCGAAAAAGACGGATTAAAAGGTCCATAATGATGGGTACAAGTCTCGATAGAATGTTACTAATGTATTCCTGGGCCGAGCATTATCAATAGTCTGCAAAATGATTTTAATTAGATATTGTTTTTTTTTGACATGTATTTTTTCATAAAATAGGTTTAATTGTCTTACCCTACGATACCAATTATTTTCAACCAAGCAATTACATTGAATAAAGTTCGCTTTGCTTCTCCCTCAACAAATTATAGACCCATTTCCAGATATCAAGTTTTTCAAACCAAAATTTATAATTCATTTCGTATATTTCTCTCATTCCCTCTTTACTTAACGTTTGAAAGCCAACTGACTCCAAACCTTATTGTTTGAAGTTAATTTTTTATAATAATTGTAATTATAATATATAGTACTATGTACGACCTGTCTAAATTTATAATTGACTACGTGTATTGTATATAACGCAAGAAAGGTGAAAACTAAATGAAATACATGGGCTATTCCTAATGATTCGACGATATTGATATGTGTAAAAACTATTCACATATCGTTTCTGTAAGTTCTATATAGAACATCCTGACTATACGATAGAAAATTCTATGTCATTATTATCGTTGCACAATTGAAAAATTATTTATGTTATCCACACAACCCATATTTTTCCTTTGAAAAATTATTTATGTTATCCACACAACCCATCTTTTTCCTTCAAAAATTTACCATTGACAAAGATCACTCAAGCATTTTTAATTTATCAACATATTTTATTTTAATGCTAGAAAATTTAAAAACAGATTGATCCTTGATACTAATACAACACATCTTTCAACATTTCTGCATTTAACCAAAATCGTAATGAATATTGTTATTCCATTATTCCAGGAAAAAAAATTCTGGTTTCTATAAAACAACTTTCGCTAATGATTCCAGCAACAAAAAATTTAAATTGGTAAAAATAATTTAAAAAAAAATAATTTGACGTAACTGAAGTTGAAGCTTCGACAACTGGTTGAATAGAATTTTTCTTATTTGATTTTTTAGGTGTTTTAGGTGGCATACCAAAGATAATGAAAATTAAAAAAGAATATACTCAAAGCGTTTAATTATACAAATATCGTCATTAATTGTAACGTTTGAGCATCATTCTCATTATTTAATCAATTGATTTAGATGCTTGATAACATCCTAAATTATAATTTGTCCAAAATTTGACCAAGTCATTCTTAATTTTTAATAATTCCATCGTATTAAAACTTAAACATATAATCTAATTCTATTGGGTGTTTGAAAAGTCCCTAGACAGGACTTTTCTTTTTTTTTTTTTTTGGAACCTGGGCTTGATCAGTTCCATATCTTTATTAAAAATTGTTTAGCAATTCTTTAATTATTTCAACATGTCAAAATAATAAATAATATCGATAATAATTCGATGGCTAGTGATTTTTCAGTTTCTTCGATTAATAAAAAAAAAATTATAATGGTCGGCTCGAACAGAAATATGAATAATAAATAATCTTAACTGTTAAGCTTTTGAGGTAGTATTGTGCAGTCCGGCGAATGTCTGAATTTGAAGCAAACATTAAAGAAATCTGTTTAAAAAAAGACAATATACTCAATGAAAATCATGTTAAAAGTAATAAAATGTAGCAAAAATTATGATAATAAACCATTCTCTAGGAAAATGTATTCGATACTTTAATATGGCAGGTCATCATCATCAAGCCAAACAAAAAGTCATCGTTTCATTTTAACCCCAATACATTAGTAGAAGATGGTGTTAACTGAAAATTAAATATGCTAACAGCCTTGCATTAGTTCGAAAGTCTTTACTTCTTGAGTGAATTAAAATTTCGGTTCAACTCGAGTGTATTTAGAATTTGCATACATAGATTCCCAAACATTTATTATAAAACGCACCTACGGTGATAAAACACCATAGGTGCGTTTTAATAAAAGTTTGTTCCCAAATTTAGTAAATTCTATTTTGACGTATAGTACGTACGTGAATAGTTGTACTCCCCATGTGCTGAAATGATAAGTTATATCCTCTCTAAATGCACATTCAAATTTTGGTCCAAATATATACATAATTTCTATAAATATACTTTCTCTTTTCTTACTGTTTTCTAATTTCTTTTCTTACTGTTTTCTAAATGCATATCGTTAAAGTTTGGTTCTAAGAGTGAGCACTTATAGAGGTTTTACTATGTTAGTTCTCGCACGAATACGGGGATTCCATGCCTTGTCAGGAAGTATTATTCCAGTACTTATGATAAAGTTTATTCTATTTTTATAACACTGTTGTTCACTGAATAAATCTTACCATTTGTTTCTAATTCTATATAAAAATGATCTCGTCACCCACAAGCAAGAAATTATTTTCATACTCTTTATTAGTAAACATTCTCTCAAGTTAAACATTGCCAATGCTAACTAATCATTAATCACTAGCGATATTACCCAAATCTGTATGGCATATTTCAGGTTAGAGTCTTGTATATATTTTGAAGTTAAATCTTTAGAAGAAAAACATCCAAAAAAGAATCATATTCCTAATTAAATTTAGCTTTATTCTACAGCTTATAATTATATACATTAGCACATTACAAAGAATTCATTAAGTATATCATGCATGCTGACAAGGGTCAACAGATCGAGAATGGTTAGGGTTACACGCCATTTACTACAATCCTGCCCTGATAACATGGGTCGGGGATCAAAAGAGACAAAGTGATGTAACCGAAAGCCACCGACCACAATCAGTATAAAAATGCAACCTAAAAAAAACTAGCTAAAGTGGAATGCTTAAAAAATCTAAAAAATACCCAAAAAAAGATCTAAATTGAAGAATCTAGTTAAGTTATTGAGTAAACATTCTGATCTATATATTTATATATAGTAAAATTTTTTAATTCACTATTGTATAATTTAAAAATTTATTAATAAACCTACTTTGTGCATATAAGTAACTATATATGCCATAGCTTTTAATTCGTACTAGTTTGTAGTTGGAAAGATCCAATATAAATTAGCTTTGTGAAAAAGATCTTGATAACAAAGCTAAAATCTACGCTTTTAATATTTAAAGAAAAAATTAAATAATATTAAATAAAAAAAGCTGTAAGTATAAGTAATAAAACTCGCAGATTAAGTTTTACTCATGCTTGAATGTCAAATATTTAAAGAGTTTTGTAGGTTTTCTTTGTATGAACTAAAAGATATCTATAAAATTCTTGTATAATATTACCTAGGGGTTAGTAAAATTACGGGGGGCCAACTCAAATGTTACACAAGTTTAATTGTAATACAAAAAGCATGATTAAAAATCCATCTGATTGGTTGCCGATCTTTGAATTTTCATTGGCTGATTAGGGTAAACGTCCCATACAAAAATACGATCGATCATATGAAAAGTCACTAACGAATCTGATTATATCAGATTAAATTTGCTAGAAGCAAGTAACGTCGGAGAACAATATTTCTTTAAAATTTCGTTAGCTATTTATTATGTAATTTTTTTACTTGCAACTAGCAAGTCATAAATTTTTATAATTAACAGTTACCGAAATTTTAAAGAAATATTGTTTTCCAATATTACTTGCTTCTAGCAAATTTAATCTGATATAATCAGATTCGTTTGTGACTTTTCATATGATCGATCGTATTTTTATATAGTGCATTACTATAAGGATCGACAGCCAATCAGATGTATTTTTAATTATGCTAATACAAAAATTGTCATTTTATATGAAAATCATATAAAATTCATATGTATCGTGTTCGACTAGCCAAAGTCTTAATTATTAATTTTTTTAAAAATAATGCGTTTACTGAGATCTCTTTTTTTTTGAAACTCGAAATAGACAAAGGTAAGTAATTAATTATAAAGAAATTTTATAGCTATTTTTTTATTGTTAAAAAAACTGAATAATATATATATTTACACTCAATTATTGTAAGATAGAAGAAATGAAGGTAAGAAATCATATATATAACTTGAAGCCTATAAGCATCTTAAAATAGCACATACCTAATATGAACATATTCCAATCCGAAAATTATGAATCTACCTTAATTATTCAAAAACCAAACCAGTTAGAGTTAAATAGATGAACATAAAGTTTCATTTATTACCAAAAATTTGCAGAAATTGGGACGTTTAGGAATAAATAATTAGAAAATTGGAATTGAAATGGATCAATATAAAGCATTCTTTTATTACCAAAGATAACTAACTATTTGAATTAAAAATTAGAATTGGAATAGATAAACATAAAGTGTTTATTTATTGTTATATATAATTTTGGAATTCAATATAATGCGTCCATTTATTATAAAAATATAATAGAGATATATTTTAGGAATAAATAATGTTTGTTATTATTATTGAAATAGAATATGATTTAAAAATAGAATATTATAATTGAGATTTTAATTTTGATAAAAATCCATATATATTAGGTATGCTTTATTTGAGAAGCTTATTGGAATTATATTGAATAAAATATTATCTCAATATATCATTATATACAAACATGGCAAAATATATTGAACCATTTATACTGTCATTTTAGAGAAATAGAATTTTATCTGAAAAGGTAACAAATAAACCAACGTCAAAACATTCAAAAGAAGATTCTAAAGATGAACCTTGCAACAACTTTATCGGCTCCGTCCTGATCTTAATGGCCAAAGTGTATAGATTTTTCCTACACTTAAAAAGTCTGCAGAGGGTCGCATTCTATATGAAAAAACAGAAAAGCATGCATATGTATATGATACAATTACCCAAAAACGATTTTCTTCTTTTTCAGCATGGATAAAAGCACTTAGTAGTCACCGTTTTTTAAAGGCAAAAAATCAGCATTAGCTACTATATTTTTGAAACCAAATTGCAATGAAATGAATATTGGGCAAATAATAAAAGGCAAAAATTATTCACCTTATTTTAAAAATATTCAAATTGTCACATTACTTTCGATTAAAGATACTTTAACAACAATGATATATGATGATGTAGAGTTGACGAAATTGATAGGGCCTAGGATCGATTTTCTGAACACGTGATCTTCTGACATCAATTGTCTTTGAGAAAAAAATTGATTTATGTTAGGGTTTGGGTTCATGTTGGTAGTTAGAAGGAGCATTATATAGCAAAATTGTGCGATGAAACTTTTTTGTTAGGCCAGAAAGACGATTTGCTAGTATAAATCTTGCGATAAATATGATTTTTGAAAAACAACCGTTTGTTTTGAATTTCTTTACATTACACCTGATCCTGATTTTTAATTGGCTAATTGACATCAGAAGATCACGTTTTCAGAAAATCGATCCTACGCCCTGGTGTTGTTTAGAGTTAACGGGTATAAATTTAACAGAAAGAGAAGGATTTTTGTGTCTTGCTTTTTTTGAAACAAATCTGAAAAAAGAACTTTATATAAAAAAAACAATTCATGAATGTCGGGAACCTATTAAATGCATTGTTTTTGTTAATAGTTTAGAAGTAAGAGATAATTTTTTGGAAGAAAATAGTATTAAACATAAAATCTCAACAATTGATGAAATTCATTTGATTGTGCGATTTTTTAAAACATTACATGTTTGTATAGGACAATGTACTAAAGGAAAGTATGTTAATTAGTTAATATATATATAAATTCATTTACTAACATTATTTTTACAATATATTTAGGATTTGAACAAGCTACTTACTTACGAGGAGACCACCTTTATTCGAATTTTATAGGCCCAGAAAATAATCATGAGATAGTTGTGAATTTAGAAAATAAAGGGCTTGATAATGAAGCTTATCGCAGAATTGACTGC
Source organism: Gigaspora rosea (assembly GCA_003550325.1). NCBI lineage: Eukaryota > Fungi > Glomeromycota > Glomeromycetes > Diversisporales > Gigasporaceae > Gigaspora > Gigaspora rosea. Next base: position 277,539 of record QKWP01000018.1, on the reverse strand, counting down.
ACTCTTCTTGTTTTAAATAGCAAAATATAAAACATTGCATAACACATTATATCAAATTGAAAACCGATATAAAAATAGTATTCAATCTGTCAAAACAACACATGCCTCCAGAGAACTTCTAACTGAAATTGTTCAAAAGGCTCGAAAAGTATTTATTTTTAGTTAATTTGTAATTTAATAAATTATATTTATTATTATTAAATAAATATTATTACTTTAGACAATCCGAACACAGAAGGAGTTAGTTGAAAGTCTTCGTGACCGTTTAAAGCTAAAATTTGAAGCAGAAAAAGAACAAGTATCAGAACCATTAACTGGTATTGTTCACAACATTGTTGATGAAGTTTTAAACAAAAAACATGAAAATATATCAAATCTTATTTTAATAGAGCTGGTCCATGTGCAAAGTAAAAACCAAAAGGAGTATGCTATTATCCTATATAAGTAAAAATAGAAATTATATTTTTTTAAAAAAAATCATACTAGTTGAATCATTACAGGTTTATTCGATGGGCAATTTCATTTTATAGTAGAAGTCCTGCTGCATACAAAACGATGAAGTTAGTTATTAGGATGCCATCAATATCAACACTTAAAAGTTATATTAATGAAACTGAACAACATACAGGTTGGCAAGATAAAGTAGTAAACCGAATGGTGGCTAGTATGGAGGCAAATAATGTTTGGGGCTATGCACGTCTTGGTTTCTTTTCACATGATTCATTTAAAATTCAAAAAGGTTAGAATAGTAAAAAAAAAAATTAAACCTATTATAAACTAAATTTTGTTATTATTATTATTATAGGGCTTCTTTGGAGTCAACGTAACAATAAATATATTGGATACATTGACTTTGATAATGAAAATGCTGAACTTAAAGCATTCGGTGAACAATGTCTCTATGATATTCAAGCCTCGAGTGATCATATTAAGCATGATGATGATGATAAAAAGGACCGTGAACGGACTTTAGCAACTCAAATTCATCAAATTGTATGGCATTCAGTGTCTCATTCTTTTAATTTTCCAATAGCCTATTTTGGTGTTGAAACTATGAATGTTCACACCCTTAATACAATTCTTTTTCACTTGGCTGCTAAGCTTGAATGTATTCCAATTCATACATGTGGTTCTGTATGTGATGGTGCAGGTAAAAATCGAAGACATATTAAAAGCTTTGATTGGTATGTATCAATTTGGAAAGTGAATGATAAGGTAGAAGTTCAATAGACAAACAAATCAGGAAAAAAACACTATAGACCAGCTAGAATAATTTCTTTTAACTTTGCATGTACTGAATTTTTAGTTCAGTTATCAGGTACCTCACAAACTTATAGTTTTTCACATTTAGCTTTACGACCTCCAATGCCAGAAAAAATGATTTGGAATATTAATGATCAATGTGAAGTTCGAAATACAAATAGTAATAATTGGTACCCTGGTAAAGTACTTACTGAAATCTCAGTAGATAATTATTTGGACATTGAAGTCACAATCGAAACTACTAGAAAAGTCGAATTGTATATATGGAAATCGCTACTTCATGATATTTGTCCAGCATATGATGAAAATGAATATTTTGTTTCACATCTTGCCATTAATCCCATAACTGGTGATATATGGTTCTTCCTAAATGATTTAATACATGTCTTTAAAAAGTTAAGAAATAATGTTTCTAAAAGTCATACTAGTAATAATGAAAATGAAAATGTAAGAGAAATAATGTTTAATGGGTGGGAAATCAGTTGGCGACATTTTCAAGGAGTATATGATCATACAACCAAACATGAGGTAGCAAAAGCTACTAAATTAACTAAGCAACATATATGGCTTACCCCCTGGAGCAAAATAAGAGTGGAACTTGCTGAACATACACTATCATTTGATGTTAAAAAAGCAATAGAAAATATTTCAGAGTTAAATTATATCTCCCAAGGCACTCAGGTTCGTAATTTAATCCTCTTTTGATTTAAACTAAGATAGTCATTTTTAAAAAAAAAAAAATTAGTAAAAATCTGTATTCAAAATTAATATTATGAGTTAGAAATGACTATTTATTTGAAATATTATTATAATTATCAAAAATTTAATATTGTTGTATACCACTAGTTATTTATTCACTATGCACGTATGTACCGAGATATTACACATAGTCGAATATGTATTTCTTCTTTTGAAGACCCACGCTTGAATACTTTAAAAGAAATAAAACAATGGTTCACTCAAGGTGATAAACAAAAAAAATTCAAGCAAATGGTTTCCACACAATGCCAGTTTGACTTGATTTTATCAATAAATGGATTTCTTGGAATTGTAGAGCATGTACTTACTAATTGGCCAGGTGCTATAATTCAACCAAGAAGAATATCTCAGGATATACTTGAGGGTTTATTTGGAACAATTAGAGAAATAGGTGGTGACTCTTCTACACAAACAGTTCAATCCTACGGATATGCAATAAACAAATTAACAATTACAATGCAAATGATATCAGAAATACAAAGCTTGAATTATGGTTCTGCTGACAGTTCAGGTTGCATGCTTGCTGATTTAAAACGAAGGTAATTTTTGCTTATACAAATTTGGTATTAAGTTTTTTTTAAAATAAATATTAAAATAACTTTTTTTTGGAGATTATCGAAATAAACAATATAATGAGCAGAATTTGAAAGAATATAATAATCATAAAGCTCAAATCGAAATTCTTCCTACTCTTAGCCAGCAAATATTTCAAGAACTTCTTAATAATGATCTAGTAATGGGACGAATACAGTTGCCATTATTTTCAAGTAATGAAAATATTAGAATAGAAAATAAGACTATTAATTGCTTACAACTTGAAAGACTACAATTAATTGAATGGCTATTATATAAGGATAGTATAGAGGATCTTTTGTTAACTTGGTCAAATAATATTCATCAAATGGCATTAGATTCGGTTCCACAAAAAAAACACCAATTGGCTTATGACATGGACAACAAATTTAGAAAGTCGATTAAATAATTACAAATGTGCTGGTGACTGGTTTAATGACTTTCAATTGTTGGTCCCGAATAACTTTAAAGTAGAAATTCAAAGATTGATTGCATATATGTTACTAGAAAAAATTATAAAAATCACATTTAGACAAGTACACAACAAACAATACCATGATCAACTTTTTACGAATCATACAGAATCATGGACTATACCTAGAAACATTATTAACTTAGAACCAGCTGAGACATCAAAATTTCAGTATATCATTGGATGGACAATCTACAAATTAACAAAAAGTGATAAATTAACATTAGCACATGAAGAATTTGCAAAAATCAAATTGTGTTTAAATGTTCTTAGTTCTGAACAAGTAGAATACATATGTGACACCCGTTCAAAAACAACTACAGTTATTCCAGAGGCTAATTTTATTCGATTCATGTATTATTTAGAGTCTTTTATTCATCAGCTATTTGAAAAACATATAGAGTATGGGCCAGATATTCTAATTTATATCGATAATAATCTTGTAAACAACCAACCTTTGAAGAAGCAGTTTAATGACCTTTTACATATAGCATATGAGTTTTATTATAATATTGAATGTAAAAATAAAGAATTGCTTTCAGAATTCATATACAACAGTATTCAACTATCAAAAGAAGCTGAAGATTATCTATTAGTACATTTGATCAAAACTTACATGCGAAGTAGGCAACGGTCTTGGCGACGATTTAAAGAATACATTCCAGAAAAAGGTTCATCTAGTTTACGAGAAAATGTCAAAGCAATGAATACAGATTTAAAAAATGATGCAAAGAAAGATGCTATACCAAAAACAAAACTTGTTACATTTAAAAAAGAGATGCTACCAAAAAATCTTGATTTAGCGCTTGGTCAGCTTAAGATTTGGGCCCAAAATAATGGAGCTAAAAGTGCATTTGAAAAATCTTTCACATCATCTGATCTAAAAATTCTAATTCAAGCATTTCAAAGTAAGCCAGTAAAGGTAAAGGAAAAAAAGAAGTCAGCTCTTATAGATCTGCTTTTTAACTACCTGAATAATAGCTCAGAGTTTAATGAAGAAACAAAGAAGAAAGGTCAACTTTTTACTTGAAATAATTAAAGTGTTACTTATGATTAGCATGTAAACTCTATATATTATTTAAAAAAAATATATAAAATTTTTGTCATATAAATGACCCTTTGATACGATTACTTCAGAGCAGCTCTGAAGTTCGGCTATAGCATCTAGTAATTCAAACTTTTTTTCAAATTGAAGTTATTTAATTGCAGCAGTATATGTATCATATAATTAACCGAACTTAATAACTATCCTTTAATACTTTGCCTTATTTAAATTCACTAGCAAAATTAGTTCATTAAATTGAGTCCATGCTTTTATTGTGCTTAGATTTAATTCCACAAATATCTAACCAACCCTACAACTTCAAATATATATATTATTATTGTACAATTAAAATTAATCAAAAAATTAAACATAAAATTCATTGAAAAATTAAATATAAAATTCAAATCTCTATATTCATATAATCTAAGCTCTTGAATTACTATACACATAATAATGCTAACAATCACGCACTTTCTAATTAGTTTATATTTAAGTAAAATTCGAGGTGGATACAATCAAACTATTTCTCATCTCATAGTTTAGTGGTCTAAACCACGGGAAGTCTGTGTTGCCTTCCGCTCCTCCCTATGCCGATGATGATAGCAACGATCATGGCTCTGAAAATATTTTATAACCATAAAAAAAAAAAATAAAATTTAGGGAGGAAGCAGTCGGATCCTAGGCCTACCCTTAAAGGTTATGACTGCACCTAAGAAAACTAGTCAGAGGCCCTATCGCTCAATGTTAGAGACGAAATTTTTTGCTTAACTAGCTATACTTATACAAATATCTCTACCTATTATTTTATCAACACAAAATCAATTCATTATAAAATCGAAAAAAAAATTAAAAAAAATATTCTATATATCGCTATTAAATAGCTATTAAATCGACCTATATTTAGTAAATCATTTAACATCTAAGTCATATGTGCATACATCCGTACGTGTTATCATTATCTTTTGTCACCGCTAAATCAACAATTATCGATCCTCTTTTTCCTATAAATAGCACTTAAAATAAATAGTTATATTAAGATAAACAAGAATTAAACTAAAAAAAAAAACAATAATAGCACTATCCTCAAACATTATATCATACTGCATCTACTCAGCATACTTTGTTATACTAACTTTTCCTAATCCATATACAATTTTCTTAAAATTATATATATGTATGTACTCTATTTATTGAAACATAATTTACAATTCAGTAATCGTTATAGAACCAATACCTCAAAATCTAATAATTTCTACTTTCTTCGTTTTGTACAATATTTCTACATGCGTGAACGTACGTATGCATTGAAAAATTAATTTTTAATCAGGTATGTATAATTGAAGAATTAACTTTTGAAAAATACTTTCTTATAAACAATAATTTTGCTTGACATATTATTTCTATTTAGGGATTTTAAAAAGTCATTACTATGCTACACCAATTTTAAAAAATCGATGATAACCCGTTGACTCAGGTTATAACACAGGTCAAATATCTGACCCGGGTAATAGCTCTAGGTAAAATACAATTATAATAAAAATTTAATTTGCATATTATTTATATACTAGCATCACTCGGTATAAAACTTGTCTATATCATAGATTTAATGTATTATAAATAAGAACATGATTTTAATATTTCATTTGTTTATTATATTTATTTAATAGGTGATATAAATCATTTTTGTAAGTATAATAATAATTATTATATTATATATAATGAATACAGTAAGTACTTACTTTATGTTTTTATTACATAGTAATAAATTACTGATAATAATTACTTATTGTTCCACATCATTTCTGAATTGACATGTGTTCTTTCTCGATTTTCATTTTGTATACAGATCATGTAATAAAATAATTACTTATTATTCCACATCATTTCTGAATTTAATTCTGAATAAACATGCGTTCTTTCTCAATTTTCAATGATTGTGAAATGCGTTATCCTTTTCTTTGAATAGGATATAAAACCAGTTATTAAATTTTGTTAAAGGTTACAACCTTTCGGATAAAAAGTTATCCGGGTACGAGCACTACCACTATCACTACCAAGAATTTCATACTTGGACAAGTGGCATAACTTTATCTAGCAAACACAACTTAAAGCAGACATTTAGTACGCTACTGGAAAGATTTCTTCGAATAAATTACAGTGGGACTAGTGACTTTAAGTCAAACCGGATAATGACAGGTATGATTTTATCGTTCTATAGTACTGTTAGTAATAATTACTCGCGAAAAGCATACTTACTTCCTCTCTCTAAAAAAACACACATTGGAACTAAAAAAATAAATAAAACTTCAACATTTTTACTAGCTCATGTTAACCATGCCGACTTCATCAACCACGCTGACTTTGTCAACCACGATGACTTTATTAATTATGAACTATGCGCTGAGTTGAGTTCTGATGACACCAAATTTGAAGTGTTAATGATTCTGATGATTCAAGAATTATTGTACAGACAATTGTTTCTGGCGCTAGTTTCCCTTCCTAGGAATCGTTTGAAGAAAGTCTTAATCGCTATGGATGAAAAAATGGATTTAGACCAAATAAAGGGCGGCGAGATATGGATAATGAAACTGGAAATGTTACTCGTTGCTGCTTTGAATGTGAACTTTCAGGAAATTCCAAAACAAAACGTACTGTTGATTATGTTCAGAACCAACAAACCTCTTCAAAAAAAGCTCAATGCCCCTAGAAATATAATGTTAGTTTTAGAAAAATGGAAGGCAAGGTTTATATTAATAAGTTTGTATTTCCAGTATAGCATTCACATAGTTTATGTTTTTATTGATAGAGCACTCAAATTTGGTACTGTCATGCCTAAAAATACGGTTTCAGGCATAACAGTACCAAATGAATTACATTTTAACTTTTTAAATGTAATAATCTTAATAATTAGTACAGTATCAACAAAAATAAGTGATCTCAACAAACGAATGCTTTAGATAGCTTGGGCTTATTAGGACTTGGGGGTGCCAAAATTCCATCCCAGTCTTCGACTACATCTACATCTATATCTACATCTACAGCTACATCTACAGGTATTGACAGATTCATAGGAACTGCAATGAATAAAATTTTTAAAATCATATTTTTACTAATTTATTAATTTTACAATTTAGATCAATATGTAGCGTATAACAAAAACGGATTTAAAGTTGGTTTAAATCCTTCTAAAGACTCAAACAATTCCAATATTTTCAATATTGAAGTTACTTCGGTGTAGGTGTAACTGTACAAAACCTTTTATTCCAGACTGCCGTTCCAAAGGTAAACTAAAGATTTACTTTAGTTTTAGAACCTTACACATTATTTTTTATATTAAAAAAAAGATTTTATTGTTTTATTAAAATATTTTAGACTCAGAAACTACAAGTGCAACCACCTTCATCGATAGGCATTTTACCCGGTGCTACAGTACAACAAACAATTCGTGACACCAATCCTCAAAAGGTAAATATTACAATTGAGATATTTTTACACACATGATTAATTTTGATTAATTTTAATAACTTTAATTTGTTTCTCAGTCGAACGTTAGGTTATGACTTAGAATAGTATATTCTACTCCTACGGGAGCTAAAGTAGATAAGATTGCTGAATTTAATGGATTTCTACAAGAATTTTGGTGAAATAAGCAGNAAGTGCAACCACCTTCATCGATAGGCATTTTACCCGGTGCTACAGCACAACAAACAATTTGTGACACCAATCCTCAAAAGGTAAATATTACAATTGAGATAATTTTACACACATGATTAATTTTGATTAATTTTAATAATTTTAATTTGTTTTTTAGTCGAACGTTAGGTTACGACTTAGAATAGTATATTCTACTCCTACGGGAGCTAAAGTAGATAAGATTGCTGAATTTAATGGATTTCCACAAGAATTTTGGTGAAATAAGCAGTTCATTATTTTATAGATTAGTATTTTTTTAATGAAAATTTTAATTAGCAAATATACATATTTGACCCAGCATAGATTAAAGGTGTTGTTAAGCACCTCAATCAAGTGATTGGAAGCAAATTTTAATTAGTCAGAAATAATATTAATTTCTTTGTCTGGTCATAAATAAATATTACTATTTAGAAACGGATTTTAAGATTGTGGTTTCTGTGAAGGGAGTAGGGTGTCACATTGGTTTTAAAGTAGCTGCTAATTTAGATTACATAGCTAATGGGTTTAATAAAATTTATGATCTTGTAATATGCTTTTCTGTTTATTTTATTCCTCGCTTTACGGGATAAACCTTTAGATATCTATAGTCTCAAAATCTACTAAATATCTACACATAGGCCACCCACAATAAATGAAAAATCTATATACTTTTAAAATTTCTTTCTAATGATACAAACTCTTTACCATGTACTAGACCTGGGTCTGATATAAGTTTTAATATTAGAAGATCCAGAACTTTATTTATGGTACTAAATGTTTAAAATAAACGCATATAGGTTAATAAATTCAGAATTTGACAACTTTTATTATTTAAAAGTGATATTTAGTTTCTACGAACACCAATATGTGCTCAATTTCTATACAAACCTACCAGGTGGCAGAAATAGAAGATGACAACAGCCTGTCTTGAATCAGTAGTCAATTAATACAACCAAAGGTTCTTTGGTATAGTATTGTGAATATTTTTATTATATATTTATATGATTGTTACACAAATAATTATGCAACATTTTTATTAGCTATATGTTTATAATAAGTTGACCCCCGTAATTTTACTAACCCCTAGATATTACTATATAAAATTAGTTGGTATGATATCTTCCCTGACTAATAAGGATTAGCAAATTTACTGTAACACAAAGCACTATAAAAAAAATACAACCAAGTGATAAATCATAATTTGCACAGAATTTTATTATTAGAATTAACTTTGGGCTCTTAAATGAAGTTGTCATTTGGCTCAAAAAAATACTAGTTTTAAAATACAATGACCTACTATATTATTGTGGACACTTTTTAAAAATTTATACAGAGCTAAATATATAAGATATTAAGCTAAAATTAAATTATAAATTCTTTAAATCTATATCTTTTAAATAAAAAGAATTTTAAAAATTTTATGCTACAGTTTTTAAAATAATTAAATTTAAATAAAATATTAGATTTTAATATTTGACCAGTTTTTATTGTTGACAAAATTAATTAAAAAAATAACTGCATAGTTAAAATTTATTTTTTATTAAGCTAATTGAATTTCAAAAATAAGCAAAAATTATTCAGCATAACAAAATTACATATAATCCCAAAATTTTTTAAAATCTTATAAAAATTTAAGATGTTATTATTTCTAAATATAAAAATGCAATTTTTAATTCAATTACCTATATATAGTAATTAACTAAATTTTTTTGAAAAATTATAAAATTGTAAAAATATTTGCAATTTGTTATACTAAATAAGTTTATTTAAAAAAATTGCTACTTTATTAATAAAAAATTTAAGTTTATCTATTATTATATTTAGTAGGGTTCCGCAATTTGATTTGATCTTCAAATATTTGAATCAAATATTTGATCAAATTCAAATTCAAATTTGACTATATTTGATTTGATCAAATTCAAATATGTCCAAATTTTATTTGATTTGACAAATATTTGATTTGATTTGAAAATTACTATTAAAAATTCAAATTTAAATCAAATTCAAATTCAAATATTTGAATCAAATCAAATTCAAATCAAGGCCAATTTGATTTGATCAAATTCAAACTGATCCAATATTTGATTTGATCTGAATTTGAGGAACCCTAATATTTAGTAATTCTAGTTTATTATGAAACTATATTAAAATTAAAAACTGGCAAAATATAAAAATTTAAAAATTTACAACTTAATTATTTTAAAAACTGTAGCATAAAATTTTTTAAACTTTTTTTTATTTAAAAGGTATAGATTTAAAGAATATAAATTTAATTTTAGCTTGATACCTTATATATTTAGCTCTGTATAAATTTTGAAAGGTGTCTACAATAATATGGTAAGCCACTGTATTTTATTATTTTCTTAGTAAAATTTTTCTCTATACTAAAAAAACTTTTCAAAACATATATAAAAAAACAAATATTAAATTAGAAAAAAGCTATCAAACAAAAAATTGTGATTTGCGCAGAATTTTATTATTACAATTGACTTTGGGCTCTTAAGTAAACTTGTGTTTGTTTCAAAAAAATGTTAGTTTTTTAAGATAAGATATATTACTTTCTTAGTTAAAATTTTCACTATGCTATAAAAACTTTTCAAACCAGTTGTAAAGAAAAATAAATAGTTTGTGTAATAGTGAATTTGCTAATCCCTATGTTTTTTTGATTCCGAATCCATTGGGCTGATTTTGATGATTTAACTACCATTAGAATCAGAAGAATCTTCTTTTAACCAGTGTTTAAAATTCAAACTTGGTTTTATGTTCTCAAAATGAACATTTTTAAATCCTTAATGTTCTTAGCAAAATTTTAATGTTCTTTATATAGGAAAATTAAAATTTTTTTAATATTAAAAAATTTATCAAATGTTCTCAAATAGAGAACATATTTTAATAATCTATGTTCCCAAAAATTGTATAATGTTCTCTGAGAACACTGAGAACATTGAATTTTAAACACTGCTTTTAACTTTCAATTAGGGTGCTGATATTTATTACCTAATATCCATTTACTATAGGGGCTTACCTCCCACTCCATAAATAGAATTTTAGCCAATCAAATTTAACTAAAGTAAGATTTTTCTTGACCCTCCCGCCCCTAAAATATTACCTAATAAATGTCAGCACCCTTAGGACACAAGAAGCCTTTACTTAATAATATCTTTTATATTTTAAAAGATTACTTTAGTCAATCATATTATTGTTTGGAGTGTGTCAGTCATTTGAATTAAAGAACATATAGACATGAATGCAACACAAGGTGGTATAACCCAGGTTACAGATTTATGATCCAGGTGACTCAAAGTCCAAGTTATTATAATACAAATATAAATTTTCTAAAAAAAATTATTGGTAGAATTCAAACTCTAGCCTTTTTGTTACAACTGCTTGGGGGTGACAACAACCCAACTACACTATGTTGCCACACTCTCATAATTTTTATATTTAATTAATATGTATCTTAAATATAGTATGTAATTTATTATTGAAATAATAAATATAATAATCTTGATAGCTAATGTTTAAGATTGAATAATTTTGTATAATTTGATTTATCTCAATGAGACAGTTTGAATGGTACCAAAATCTTTAGATCTGGACTACTAGATCATGAAATATTTGCCAAAGAACTATTTGTATTATATTTTATATAGAAAATTTTCTACATTATCTATAATTTTTTTGGTGTTCAAATTTAATGATTTTGGAACCACTTGAATCATCTCATTGTGACCAAAATTGTTAAATTCTTATCATTAATAAATCACAAGATGTTAATAAAAATAAAACTTTAAAAAATTTCAGAGCAAATGTGAAACAGTTTAAGAGATGAACTTACTTTTAACCATAGTTTTTCTTGCCCATCATGTTCTGTTCCTAGTGCAGAAATGGTAAATGCCCTGGTTATTTACTTGAAATTTACATGGCCAAGTGATTTGAATAAATGACCAGTTCATTTGGATCATAAGGTCATTTAGATCATTTTACATATGAAACATATGAAGTAATTTTACTGGTCAGATAGTTAATATAGTCTGACTTCTCTATAATCACATAGTTAAAATGATATTAACTTTTTTTAAACAATGTGCTTATAAAGAGATTGTGCTTATAGAGAATATTTTATATAATTATAGTAGTTTATTTAACAAAATTAGATACGTATATAGAGGTGTGATTATATAAGGTGTGACTATAGAGAGGTCTGACTGCATAAAAGTTATCGCTAATCGATAATCGTAGCTACATATAAAATCTAAATGTTATAAGTTAATCGATATTTGCATACTAAATAAAGCTGTTCTTCTGAACAACTGCATAAGATGTTAATATTGATTAACTTAGTAAATTAACTTTATATTAGTTAGGCCATACAAATTTAATTACTTGGTTTTCATAACATGTATCTTTTTAACTGACCCGGCCGGCCGGCCGGCTTTTTTTTTTAAATTTCATATATAAAATTTTATGAAATTTTATATAAATTTTTTTTAAAATCCCACCCGGTTATTAAAACATATAAAAAAAATTTTTTTTGAGGTTTCCAAATTTCGACCCGGCCGGATTATGAAAACCAATTGATTAATTTTTCGTGGCCTTATGGGTAAAAGATAAAACGTGTTAATCAACTTGTAAGATAAGATTAGATGATTTTGATATGCTTCATGTTCCGTTACATCACTTACCAAAAAAGGTAGGTACATATTTTCTTGTATACAATATAATGCAACTTTTTCTTACTAANGTTATTAAAACATATAAAAAAAATTTTTTTTGAGGTTTCCAAATTTCGACCCGGCCGGATTATGAAAACCAATTGATTAATTTTTCGTGGCCTTATTATTACCGATCATATATTTTATTTTATAAATAACAAATGTTAAATGACCTTCCATGGGCATTTGAATGTGAAATACCTAATGACTGGTCACTAGTCATTTCAAATCATTTACCATTTCTGCCCTCCTGATAAATTACAACATAAAAATCTCCTATATGACAAACTTGCGTACCCGATTATTATTTTTAGATTTAAGTTCTTCAATAGCTCCAATTTAATTAGTTTAAGAACCAAATGTTTAAACTTCATATTTTCTTTAGGATTTCACAAAAGCGTTATACAATGATTGTATTTGATTGATTGTATTTTAACCGATTCATTATACGTATTTCATTCTTTCGATTATTCATAACGTTTCAAGTGATAAAAATGAAAAACTGTTGAGTTGATTTTTGGAAGCCATATCGATGCGAAAAAGAAATAAAAATTATTGAAACTTATCCTAATTAAAGTCTAATTTTTTTTTAAAAAAAAAAACTCTATTATGTATCTTATTATTACATATTGTATAATTAAATTTGAGCGAATAAAAATCGCTTTTTTACGTAATTAAAAAAAGTATTTTATAGTAAATTTGGACATATTTACAAAGCTACTAAAACCAATATTAGCCTGGTCAAGAAGCCTCAGTAAAAATTGACATGTTATATTTCAACCGGTATAATTTTAAACTCGGAGAAATCGTAAAGTGACGCGCTACATAAATATATTTTCTTAAAGACAAAATGAGTTAGAAAAGCTATCATATAAATTGTCTCCAAAACTAGTCAAAAATAAGCTCATTAAAATCATAAAATTGGAAATCAAATACACTTTAAATTTTACAATACAAAAATAATTTAATCCAACAATACTTCACGTCTCTTAAAATCTTCAACTACCATTCTTAAAATCTGTCTAACAAAAGGTACATGATATGGTATTTCACTAAAAGAAATGTAAATATCAAGTTTTTCAGGCGTAATTAAGTTTAGACTGTCATAATTTGCATTAATAATTGCTAAAATATAAAGTAAAAAAAGTTTGATTAGAAATTTTCTTTGGTTTACTAAAAAAAAAACAAAAACTATTAAGAAAAATAAAATATTTACACAAGACCTATAATATTTTATATTTAAAAAATTAAAATAAGTCATTTCAATGGAAACGATATATATGTTGTGTCCCAGATAAGAATTTGTCCCAATTTGGAATCTGGCCTAATCCTACCTCTAACTCTAGCCTAACCCTAACCCTAAAGTCACCTAAAGTCCTAATTCTGCTACAAAATTCTCATCTGGGTCAGCCCGATTCCGAATCTGGCATCGGGACACAACATATATATATATAATATATAAAGATTACGTATTTATAACAAAATATAATACCTGCTCAGGGAGTAATGTTTTTACTCGATTAGTCGCTTTCCAAGCTTCAATTTTTAAATGAAAGTGTTGACAAATGGTATTTATATTTGCAAAAGCATGTTCAAAAGGAGAGAATTTTTGCGGTGTAGGTTTAGTTGGATCTTGTATATTGACTAATAATAATTTTGATTAAGAAATAATATTAACATTATCTGTTATTAAACGTATTAAACATAATAAATATTTCCTAATATATTATATCGTCAACTTGCCTATTTTATATAAACCTTCAAAAACCTCATTGGATCGTACTATTTCATAAATTAACTTATCATAAGTTCCAGCATCCGGAAAAAAAGAGTCACCAAATGCAATACAAAGATTTATAATATTTATTGTTGGAACCAATATTTCATTGATTGATGAATGGTCATGTTGGAAATTATCGTAATTGGAAAGAATGAATTTGAGTAATCCAATTAAGGAATGCCATAATTCTGACCAATGATATGCTAAGAAAAAAAAAAGTAAATATAATATATATAAAATGATTATAAAAAATAATTAGGTTGAATAATAATTAATTTAGTAATTTAATTCTTACATAATTCAACTTTAAATTTTTTATGATAAGACATTATTCGTTGGATAATTCCCAAAACCAAACTAAAAAGAAAAATAAAAATAACTTTAATAATAAATACTAATGTGATGAAATCGTATTATGCAAACCTATATAAATCTATCTGTAATTTTTTTCGCATATTATGATTTATAAATCCTATAGCAATATCTAATATTGCACAAACTAAAGGGCGTGGATTCTTTACACTTGGTAGTAAAGGTTGTCGCTGTTAATCAATAATTATTAATTGTTATTTACATATAAGACAACAATGTTATAATAGTTCCTTGAAAATTAAGAAACTTGTGTTTTACCTGCCGACAAAGCCTCACATAGAAACTTTTGCGTCCATCAGATATACGACTATCAAAAGTTACATCTTCAGTCAATATCAGCATTACAAATAACAATAGTTTAATATAACTCGCGGTACGTGCAGAACGATTGTGTTGTACAAGGTAAGATGTGAATGAAAGAAAATCAAGAAAAGAATGCCCATCTAATAAAAATTCACATCAACATTAAAATAAAAAATTTTAAATATATAAGATATATAAATACAGTATTAAAAAATCTGTTTGATTTTGATACAAACCTAAACTTGTCTCTGATTCAGGGTATTCCGCTATAGACTTTGATATGTATATAACAAATCCTTTGTTATTGTTTACAAAATCATAAAAAACTAAAAGGACAGCTACAATTGCTGATGGTCTGAAATTATAAAATTTAGAAAGGTATTATTAAAAAAATAACAACTGAAACGAAAAGTTGAAAAAAAATATATACATATACTTGCAATTGACTAAAAGCTTGTTCGGGATCAGTAATATCAGGTTGTTCTTTTGTACTGCCACTCATTCCCCATGGTATGATATATGATAGAGCAGATGAAACTGAATATTTATAAGTTTCATCATCATCTTGAATTTCAATATAATGACTTAAAGAGTTCCATAATTATAATCAATAATGTTATATATAACTTATTAATATAGCACATATGCGCACTAAATCAAAAAATTACTTGCGGCATTTCTTGCATGTTGATTCTACAACATTCAATATTTTCTATAATTATTTTTTAAATATATATATATTAAAAAATCAATGTTAATAAAAAAATAAAATCGGTAAAATATTTACATACTTGAAATACAGATTCATCTTTTATTTCAGTAATTTTTGTCATATATGGATTTTTGGATTCATGTTTATTATAATTTGACAATATTCCTAATAACATTATAGCTTCATAAGCGACATAAGAAGTCTCAGGAGCAATTATTATCTAGATTTAAATTATATAATTATATAATTATATTAAATGTATATAACATTTTTTTATGATTAAATTAACGAATTAAAACTTACCTTGATCAGTGGATCAAAGATATCATTTTCCATGAAGAATTCGTTTATGCTATTTTGGTTGATATTACTATTTCCACATACAATCACGACGGCAAGACGCAATGCTTCATATTTGATTACTATTTAATTGATTGTATAAAATAAAATGTGGGTGTGAATAAAATCTTTTTATTATAGATTATTAATATCTTTATAATACCTGCTTCATCATCACTCATTAAATGCTTGATTGCATCAACCAATTGCTGTAAAAAATAATTTTTTTTTTATAGGTAAATTTTAACAAATCGAAAAATAAATTCAATCATATGAAATAATAAATTTTACTTACAGTAAAAACAGTATTTGCGTTATTTAATCCGGTCAATAAATTGATGACATCAGAGCTGAAATTATTGAATTTTTTTGCAAAAATTCCTTGAAGAAGTACACACATAGTCTAAAATAAAATAATGGTTAAAAATGATATTTAAAATAATATTTAAAATTTAGAGTTTAATAAATAAATTTTATAAAAATTATTTTACTTCAATTGCGTTAATCTTGCGTTTAGTTGTCTCATCTTTCATCATTTCAATCGCGTTTAAAAATATTTTATTGATATTGCCCTAAATTTATCATCAAAAATTTTTTAGAATTTTTTTAAATTATATAAATTTTTGGTATCATAATTAATCAATAAAATACAATACATGCTTTGATTGTTAATAATTGATCTTGAGAAATTTCGGTAAGACACCTCGTTAAATATGCACTATTAACTTTAAGCAAAAATAATTCGCTCCAAAAATGAGGTCGTCCAGCAGATGGATCATTTCCCTATTATATAATTATAAAAGTTGAAATTTTTTTACAAAAATAAAATAAAAATAAAATTGAATCAAAAAGTAATGAACTATATAACCTTAAAGAAATTTTCGTAAATCTCTACAAATTTTTCTTTCAAAACTTTAGAATTATTTGCTGGTCTTTTAAGTTTTCCTGAAGACTCGGTCCTTGTTGGAGACTGCATTTTTTTACTATGTATATTCGTACTTTTTTTCGAAATTTACTCTTTTCAGCAAGAACAATGATGATACACCGCATCAAATATTTGGGTGCGCAAAGTAAGTAAAAATGTTTCACCCTGAAAATTTTGATGTTATGTAATTAATCATATTATATATATAATTAATACGTAACATCAGGAGAAACATTTTTTTAAGGATTTTCCTCTCGTGCATCCATTTGACAAGTGTCAAATTTTAATTAATTAAACATGAACACATGACTATTTGTGTAACAATTTAAAATCATATATAATTCAAGGATGGACAAACTGAATTACATATAAATAAGAAACGGATAACACATTAAAGAATTTCTGTTTAAAGCTAGAACGTATATGATTGAATGGATCCTTTTGAAAGAAATAATTATGAGAATAAATTTCGAGACACTATATAAAGTATAATAGCAATCAAATCTTTACGGGTACGTAGTTAGCTCAAAGCGAAACACCAAATGAAATGCAAATGTACTTCTACCTGGTATTGCAATCGATGTCAAACGCACTGAACATGAATTAGTTTCTTTTTGACAGATTAGTTAAAATCATTTAAAAATTCTAAATTAATAAATGTATAATTTAATAGTTCGATTTTTTTGATTTTAAAATCTATTCTTTGAGATTAAGTCTGTATGATCCGGGTTACTCGTCTGTCTATAAAACTATTAGCCGAGTGGAAAATTGGATTATTAGAAATTATCTGGGTGACCTAGATTAATCTCGTTAAAATTATTAACCAAATCTCTTTTCACAAATACCTTAATGATAAGGGCGTTTTAGTCATCGTACAGTATAGGTATGGGGAAATGAATTTCAAAACCATACCATTACCATACTGATCTGAAAGCTTAGTACGGTACAGTTTTTTTTAAATTTGTACTCATACACCTATTATATAACCTCCCATTAAATGGTTGTCATTAACATACGGTAGTATTGGTATTGATAATTTTGCGCTTAAATTATTTCATGGATCAAAAAAACAGCTGCAAGGAACTCATGAAAGAGATAAATTGTTTAATATTTATTAAATTTCAATTTATTTCTTAATACTAACGCTAATAATTTTAAAAATTTCGGAAGATGAAACTACCGATGTTTTATCCCCTCACATGCCTAATCATTTTAGTCAAAAAATCACATGCCTTGATGGTCGATACGTTAGGGTGGGGCCTCAACTAATTAAATCAAACATTAGTTAGGGTAATATATGAAGATCATTAATTTCGGATTTTTTATAGGCCATATATTTAAATATTAAATTAAATTACATTTATTAGCATAACTATTAAACAAAAGTATATATTATTTTTTTTAACTTGAAGCTCTCAACTAGCTCTACATGGTAATAGAGCTTTTTTTCAAATAATTTGTTAAAAAAATTTCGCAAAAATCAATTAATTTTTTAACGTTTAATATTGAAAAAAGTAGCTCTATTAACATGTAGAGCTAGTTGAGAGCTTCAAGTTAAAAAAAAAATTATATGCACTTTCATTAGATATTTGTGCTAATAAATGTAAATTTAATTTTATAATTATTTTGATATCGAAATTTAACCATTAATAAATCCGAAATTAATGATCTTCATATATTACCCCGACTATGTTTGATTTTATTAGTTGAGGCCCCACCCTATCGATACGTGGTATTTATACTTTTTACTATATTTACGTGAATAGTCGTGTGACTTTTGAATAACCTCCTAAAGTAAGCGAAGAATTAAAAGGACGCAAGATCTAAGATCTATGCACAACCAAAAACAGTCCTCGTATGGGTGATTCAGTTACACTATTGCCATCAATTATAATACAAATTTACATATTATATACCCAAAATAGTACAGCTTTCAAAAATTCGCAAGCAAATTTACCTGTAAGATGGTATAAAGGATACGTATTCTAGTTATTCAATATGCATGATTGAATCCTTAATAGTGTTTATTTCTTAATTACGTCATATAAAGTTAAAGTTGAATTTAGAAACTCAGCCAATGAAATTTGTCAAATGAACGAAAAATTTCCGAACATTTAAAAAATGAAAGGAAAAAATTTCCGATTGTTTGAAATTTTGGTTTATAGCTGTTTTTCATAAATTCCGAGGCAACTAAAAAAATTTTTAATGACTGAATCGATAAGCTACTGAATTGGAATTAATAAATTACCAACACCATTGAAAAATTTTTGATTATTTCACAATAGATTCTGTACATTGGTGATAATCTATTACGAAGTCATTAGATATTAGATAAAGTCCGAAAACATTTATGGAGCCTCATAAATGATTAGTTTTTTTTAGTGAGAAATTTCTTCAGGAAATTGGCTGTGAGCAATTTTTTTCAATTCATTATTGGATAGCATGTTTATCAAGGATTCCCTTCCCCAACACATTCATTGAGATTAAACTTTGCATCGATAACGCCCTTCTCAATGACACACACCATTTAAGTTTATTCTAATAAGAATTCCTTAACTAGACTGTTCATTTACAACTCAACATCGTTATACTAAATGTTTTTTTCGCGTTGCCTTTTCTTATAGATGCATTTAACAATAGAGAAAAGGAAGTTATGTATGAATGACTATATATACGGGTACAGATTTAAGTAATACGGAAGATACATTTAAGAAATTGTTTAGTTTGACTAAATAAAGAAAAAAAAATTAAGAAAAATGTGGCAAAGTTTAACCACGGTACATTTATGGATTACCAGTGATCCTTAATCACTAAATATATTGAAGTATATGCTTACACAATACCTTATACTGTATGTTTGTCAAAAATCAAGTTTGTTTAATGACAAGTATGCATATGTGCAAAAGATTATGTATGTTGATAAATAAAGTTATAACGATAATCGCCAAATTATCTACAGTACTTAAAGTTATATAATTATAATACTGTAGTACAATACAATACCAGGTACGTACGTACTGTACGTACGAACGTATGTCATTAGCTGTTAAAAAAAAAAGGATACGTAAGACGATCTGTTTTTTGTTCATCATGCTGGACCATATGACGATTTTTAATGTCAAAACCGATTTTAGCTAAAGATCATGCCACTCTTTTAATTGTGATCCTTTTTTTATATAACTTATTAAGTATTTCGATTAAGAAGTAAATTCTTCAACTGTTAGTCATATGAAAACATACACGTACGTATTAAAATCACACAATCTATACGTAACAAAGGAATTATTCAAAACAAAATTCTCACAGCTTTATTTCATATGAAATAACAAACGTTTTTTTTTTTTTTTATTTCTTTGGGATAGATATCTTGCAGGGTTTACTATATTGATCGAATCGAAAGATTTTATGCATATAGCAGGTTTTATCCAGTTATTACAGTATTAGGGAAATGATTATCATTTATAAGGATTTAACCAATTTTGGTTTTTAGAATCAAAAATCTTTATAAAGAGATATTAAACTTTCATTTTGAGAGGGAGATGAACAA
The DNA here is from genome assembly GCA_003550325.1 of Gigaspora rosea. Taxonomy (NCBI): domain Eukaryota; kingdom Fungi; phylum Glomeromycota; class Glomeromycetes; order Diversisporales; family Gigasporaceae; genus Gigaspora; species Gigaspora rosea. The sequence goes on along the minus strand of QKWP01000018.1, from coordinate 257,062 downwards.
TTTGTCTTACGTAACAACAATACGTAACTATTTTGTGTGTGTTCTTCTTATCAAATAAAAAAAAAGCCGCCTAACTCAAGAGAATTTTGCTAGCCAATCAAATTTTTATTACTCGAAAAAAATTTCGCAAAAATCATTCCAAAATTCGTTCGTAACTCAAAAACAAAAAAATTTTGAAAATATAAACAATAAAAACTAACTAAAATTTTTTTTTTATTACCTTTTTGTTCCTGGCAGAATTTTCGGCGCATAAATAGTAACCTTTGGAACGAAACTAATCTTAAATTTTAAAGCAATTTTTAGTTGATAATTTTTAAATGTCTATATTAACAACGATTCATGCATTTGTAATTGTGCTGTGAAACCTAAAAAAATTTAATTATTATTTTTTTGCTTTGTTTTTGGCGTATTGGTTTTTAATTTCTACATTTATTACTATAGATTATCTTTTTTTACCAATATCTCTCCTGCACTAGTGCGGGAAAAAAAAATTCACTCTTAATGGATATAATAATTCCTAAATTATCAATTTTAATAAGTACCCACGTACAATAATCAATAATTTCCAAGATAATTATATTTATTTGTTTTGAGCCACATCAAAGATCATTATACTGTTATAGAAAATTTTGATGATTTGTCATGATAATTAAATGAAAATTTTCACATATAATATACGTATAAATATGCCCTCATCAAAAGGTTAAACAACAAAAGTTATCAACAACAAAATGTCTGAAGATCTTAAAAAAGATGTTGAAACAATTCAAAATCGCATTAATGCAATTCTCACTGATGATGAAAAAGTAATTGGAAAACGTAAACAACTTCAAAAGGGTGAAAAAGCTCCTGAACGTTGGAATCATGTAAGTTTTACTGTGAAATATCTCAATTTTTCTTATGATTTAATTATCTCATCTCTCTCTCTCTCTTTTTTTTTTTTTTCTTTCATAGTTTAACTTGAATCAACAACGAAAAGTAACGGCCCTTGGCACAGAATATAGTGCCATTCTTGCTAATTCTGTTGACGATCTTAGTACTATTCCTAATGATCTTAAAAATTATAAAGATGAAAAATTTCTTGCCAAAGTTAGAGAATTAGTCCCACTTTTATTTGAAGTAACTAAGAGAGTAATTGTACACCTTGACCAAGTCACAATCTTTGATCCAGCTTTGGTTAAATATGCCTTTAACGTTTTCGTAAATAATCACCCCGCTGCTATTTTCTTGGATCTCAAAACTCCATCTTTGAAAAGACTTTCTTCTGTACTTTTATTACCTGGTCAACCTCTACCTTTAAATGGACCTGAATCAAAAATGGTCATTGATTCTCCTTTAATTTTCATTTATCGAAAAATTTTTTTTATCTAATTTTATCAGTTAACTTTTAGGATTGGTATCGTGAAGATCCTGCCATCAGCGAACATCATCACCATTGGCACTCTATTTTTGTAATTATTCTTTTTTATAATGTCAATATTATTTTCTCCGTGTTTTCTTATGTTAAATATATATATATATATTTTTTTTTTTGATTTATAACTTGATAGGTTACTAATGGAATTCCAGATCCTAAATTTCCCAATGCAAATTTCGCATATACCAAAGATCGTCAAGGTGAATTATTCGTTTGGATGCATAAGCAAATGTTAGCAAGGTAATGAATGATCTATACAAATATATTTATGTTTTTTTTTTTTTTATAATTATTATTAAAATTTGGTTTATTTTTATTAATTAATTTTCTAAATAAATAAATAAATATATATTATTTTTGTATCTATATATATTATTAACATAGATATGATGCCGAAAGAGTTGCTGTTGGTCTTGATCCTGTTGTTCAACTAAAAGATTACAAAAATCCAATTCGTGAAGGATATTTACCAAATAAATTTTTATTAAATTATAATGAAAAATCTGAACTTAAAGATTTACAAGATAAATATGATTATCGATTACCAAATTCTTCAATTGATCCTGAAAGCACTAAAATGATTGATGGTTGGCTTTCAGCAATCAATAAATCAATTGATGATGGTGTTTTCTACGTATGTTAACATTTCAATCAAAAAAAAAAAAATCTATTTATTTATTTATTTTCTCCTAGAAAAATAACTTTATATTTTTTACAAAAAAAACTTAGAATGATCCTGACAAACTTGGACGTACTATCGATCCTGATCGTATGAATCCTGATATATTTGAAGATAAAGAATGGAAGGATAAGTATGGTATATTCCACGGAATGGGTCATGTAATCATTTCAGATATTGTTGGTGAGTTTTTTTTTTTTTTTTAATTTTTTTTTATTTTTATTTTTTATATTTATTTGCATAAATCTATTGAATAATTATTTATGATCAATTTTTTGTTTCAAATTTATGTAGGCAACCAACAAGCGATCGACGCATTGAAAAAAAATCCAGATATAGGAGGAGCTATTCCATCGGGTCTTATTGGAAATGTCTCTATCGCTGCAAAAGATCCTGCATTTTACAGATGGCATCGTTTAGTTGATGAAACATTTAATCGTGCATTTGAATCTATGAACCCTCGAGTTTTTTCTGATGCTCCAAATGTTGAAATTAAACCTTGTGATCTTCGTTTTGTCTTTAAAGATGAATTGGTTAAAGTTTGTCCATCTGGTGAAAAAGATAGATGGCAATATTATGCTGAAAAAAACTATGCACATATCAAATATACTGATGTATTACAAACTAAAATGGTACCTCGAAATCTCAGAACTCCTGATGGTTCTATTCAAATTGAACATCTATTCCCTAGAGAATTTTATTATATCTTTAAAGTTACAAATAAAACTACAAGGGATGGATTTAATCCTTCAACTCAGAAACTTGAGCCTGTTGCTACGGTATATATTTATAAAATATTTATTAATATTAATAATAATAATATTACTATTATTATTATAATTATTATAATTATATAATTGTTTATATATAATTGTATTATTTTTTTTTTTTTTTTTTAGGAAAAACTTGTTACACTCAGAGTATTTATTGTTCCAGAAATTTTGGCACATGATCGAAAACAATGGATAGAAATGGATAAATTTAAAGTAAGACTTAATAGATCAGGAGAAACAATCATCTCTCGTGCCGCTGAACTTTCTTCTGTTATTCGAAAACCCGCTCAAAAAGTATTTGACGATACTCCAGGAGATGATTTTGATAATGGTAATTTTTCATTCATAACTTGTATTTTTTTTTAATTATATGAGCTTTTAATAAAAACCTTAAATATCAATTTAATTCAGATTATTGTGGTTGTGGTTGGCCATATCATCTTTTACTTCCACGTGGAACTAGGGATGGAATGAGATTTAAATTATTTGTATTTATCTCGGATTGGAATGTTGATAAGGTTCCTGATGGTACTGAAGAAGGTAGTTTAAGTATGTGCGGTAGAAAAATTGTGAATGAAAGACCAGCATTATATCCAGATGCTCGTGATATGGTAAGTTTAAAATAAAAAAATTTTATTTTCTTTAAAAAATTTATTTGATAATATGATAAATCAATATTATTTATTTAATTTAGGGTTATCCATTTGATCGTCCCTATGCTGGTCATTCCTTGAAAGCAGTATGTATAATTTAAATTCTTTATGATTTTTTTCAACATTTATTCAAATTAATAATATACATATATATATTTTTTTTCGTTAGACATTCACCAAGACACAGGCACAAACTGCTAATACGAAAACACTTGCAGCAGGAGACTGGCCAAAAGCCGCAAGTGACATCCCAGAAGATGATTGGATAGACAACGCAGCTATTCGTGATTTTAAGATTCAATGGGTTGATAAATTTGATTGTGAATAAATTAATAATATAAGTTATTTGAATTCAATAACATAGTATCAATGCATCATTGGGGGGGGGGTTTTTATAAAATATTGTATTTAAATTTGTAAACAAATAGTCAAGTTCTTGTAAATATGTATATATATATATTTTGTTACCACAATGTTATATAATACAATAAAAAGAACTTGTTTTTCATTTTAAAAGAAAAAAAAAAAAAACTAAATTATAAATATAGTACACACACAAGTCTTTACATTTGATTTATGTTTTAATGATCACAGAGTTTCAATCCTATTAAATTTTACGACTTGACTAATCAATCCCATTACAGTATAATTTTATTAAATTAAGTAAATTTTACCACTATGATTAGAATAAATTTTTTTTGTGCTAATTTAACTTTTGATGAATATATTTCAAGAAGTTGCCGGAATGACTTTATGCTTAATTAGTAAATATTTTACAGTATTAAACTTTTATTTTTATTAAAGGAAAGTGTATAGTTAAAAGTTTATTTATCAATTATCTTTAGAACTACGTATTTTTTTTTTTACTATTGCTTATAAACACTAATACTTACCTCTATACCATGCAATATCTGATATAATTTCCGGAGTAGAACGGAGAAACCCAAGTCCAAACAATAGGAGAAAATTTTGTGTTTCATTTGGGTTCCGTGTGGGTTCCGTGTGTGTTCCAGAGGGTGTAAAATAAAAAAAATCACACGACCTAAATCAAGAATCATATCAGTTACAAATGTAAATTAGGCGCCGCTAACGACTTTACAAATTCCGGTGGCCACAATATTTGGTTAAGTTTTCATTGAAAATATCGTAATTCATATCTGTTATGAATTATTGTAAAAATATTCTATTACAGTCTAAACCAATATTTGGTGATTGCAGTATGTGGTTAGTTTGCATTAGATTTCTATCGTTAGTTATTACAAAACTTATTATCCCAGTGATAAACAAAGTACGTAGTTGAGGTTGAAATAGTTTGTATTTTTGTGATTGACTATTCCGGATCAGCCCGACGAAGAATCCCAAGACGCGCAAAAGAAGAAAAAAGCGAAAATATGCAAAAACTAATGTTTAAATCGATCTTGGTGCACTAATTAAAAAATGACGGGAATGAAATTTTACATATAATAAACATCACTCTAACCCCCTATATCATCTAACATTAAGGCCCTAACCCTAAATTTTTATCTAACGCACTGTTTATTTACAAAATCGGTTTCTGTATTACTAAACGCGCAAATAAGTACATAAATAGTACATTGTGATCGATTATAAATGCTTGTATGCACATACGTACAAAATCATTACCTCTGTCAGCTAAACTGTTGCAAAAGAATTTTAATTTAGAATTGCCAACTCCATACAATGATATTGTTTTGCCGAATGCATGGGAGATTGAAAATAAATCATTTATTAACATAAATTCAAGTGGGCTTAAAGTGAGTTATACAGGTAAATAAATAATGAACACACATTGAAGATTAACGTCTCGAATTGTTGTGCGTAAATAGCTCAACTAATTTATCAAAAAAAAAAACTTTTAAGATCCTGATGAAAATAAGGCTATTATAATTCGAGCAAATCATCCAATTCCTTTAGAGTGTGTGATATTTTACTTTGAAATTAAAATTAAAAATAAAGGAAAAAATGGGTATGTTAATCATTATTTCATTTCATAATATTACCTTTGTTCTTAAGATTTTAATTATCTTTATTGATAGAATGATTGGAGTTGGATATTGTACAAAGAAAAATGATAAAGAGTTAGGCGGTTCAAATATAAAAACAGATTATATATATAATATGCTCATGCCGGGTAATAGTAGATTTTATTCTATATTCTTTTTATTATCATTATTATAGATTAACATCAATATTATATATAATATTGTTAATATCCTTTAGGACAAGAAAATGGATTGTGGGGGTGTGGTTATCATGGTGATGACGGATATTCGTTTTGTTCTGGAAGTGGCGAGCCATATGGACCAACGTATACTGTTGGTGACATTATTGGTTGCTATTTAAACTTCATAAAGAAGATAATATTTTATACTAAAAACGGTGTCAATTTAGGTAATTAAATTTCTTACACTACTTTAAAATTAAGCTTTATACCTTACAAAGCAAATTGAATAATATTCATAACATATTTTAAGGAATTGCGTGCCATCTTCCTGATGATTTTAAAAATATTATATATCCATGTGTTGGATTTAAATCGCAAGGCGGGTCTGTAGAAGTAAATTTTGGCCGTGAAACGTTCAAATATTCAGGTAAATTTGTCTAAGGGGTCTAATCGTTTTAACTTATTTAGATTTTAACCGTATTTATATATTTATTAACAGCGATGACTTATGAAGACATTAGTAAAATATCAAATAGTAATATATTAACAAGGTTAAAAGATATATTTAGAAAAAAATCAAATAATATATTAATATTGAAAGATCAAGAAAAGGTTCATTTAATTATGGGCAAAAATGAAAATGTACTTGTTAATTTAACAGGTGAATTAACAAAATCATTAGAAAAAAAGCAAATTAGTCAAGGGCAAATATTTTTCCTTATGGGTGAATATTATAACGCACTTGAAACTTTAACTAAACTACTAGAAATTGAACCAGATAATATAATGGCATTAAGATATCGAGGAGAAATTTATTATGTAATGAAAAAATATAAAGAATCAATTGCCGACTTAAAGAAATTATTAGAAATTAAGCCTGATGACGAATGGGCAACAAAAGCCCAAGAATTGGTTGAAACAATGTAAGTGTAATGTGCATTTGTAAATTTTAGGTTTTAAATTTGTCAAAAGTAAATTCTAACTAATCCACAAATTTTTTTTGCCGTCTTTATAGTCAGTAAGTTCTTTACATATTTTTTTTGCAGTAAATCACGTACAAATAAATGCATTAACGAACGTTAATTCTAACTAATCCACATATTTTGTTTTACAGAGAGTAAGTTCTTTATATTTTTACAGTAAATAATATACAAATAAATGCATTAACAAACGTTAATTCTAACTAATCCACATATTTTGTCACTACAGCAAGTAAGTTCTTTATATATTTTTATTAAATCATGTACAAATAAATGCATTAACGAACATTAATTCTAACTAATCCACATATTTTTTTTGTTGTCTTTATAGTCTGTAAGTTCTTTATATATTTTTTTTACAGTAAATTATGTACAAATAAATGCATTAATGAACATTAATTCTAACTAATCCACATATTTTGTCACTATAGCAAGTAAGTTCTTTACATATTTTTTTTACAGTAAATCATGTACAAATATATGCATTAATGAAGCTAATCCATATATTTTATTACACAGAATGTAAGTTCTTTACATATTTTTTTTTACAGTAAATTATGTACAAATAAATGCATTAATGAAAATTAATTCTAACTAATCAACACATTTTGTCACTACAGAAAGTAAGTTCTTTACATATTTTTTACAGTAAATCACATACAAATAAATGCATTAATGAATGTTAATTCTAACTAATCAATATATTTTGTCACTACAGGAAGTAAGTTTTTACATATTTTTTTTACAGTAAATCACATACAAATAAATGCACTAACAAATGTTAATTCTAACTAATCCACATATTTTTTTTGTTGCCTTTATAGTCTGTAAGCTCTTTATATATATTTTTTTTACAGTAAATCACATACAGATAAATGCATTAATGAATATTAATTCTAACTAATCCACATATTATTTTTTGTGCCTTTATAGTCTGTAAGTTCTTTATATATTTTTTATAGTAAATTATGTACAAATAAATGCATGAATGAATGTTAATTTCTAACTATTCCACATATTTTTTTTGTCACCTTTATAGTTTGTAAGTTCTTTACATATTTTTTTTTACAGTAAATCACATAAATCACATACAAATAAATGCATTAATGAGCTTTAATTCTAACTAATCCACATATTTTTTTTGTCGCCTTTATAGTCTGTAATTTCTTTATATATTTTTTTTTTTACAGTTAACCATGTACAAATAAATGCATTAATGAATGTTAATTCTAACTAATCCATATATTTTTTTTTTGTTGACTTTATAGTCGGTAAGTTCTTTATATATATTTTTTTTATAGTAAATCACATAGAAATAAATGCATTAATGAACGTTAATCTAACTATTTCACATATTTTTTTTATTTACTTTATAGTCAGTAAGTTCTTTACATATTTTTTTTTACAGTAAATCACATACATATAAATGCATTAACAAGTTAATTCTAACTAATTCGCATTTTTTTTGTTACCTTTATATTAGGTAAGTTCTTTGTATATTTTTTTATAGTAAATCACATACAAAAAAATGCATTAATTAATGTTAATTCTAACTAATCCACATATTTTGTCACTATAGTGAGTAAGTTTTTTACATTTTTTTTATAGTAAATCATGTACACATAAATGCATTAATGAACAAATGTTAATTCTAACTAATCCACATATTTTGTCACTACAGCAAGTAAGCTCTTTACTTTTTTTACAATAAATTATATACAAATAAATGCATTAACGAACAAATGTTAATTTTAACTAATCCACATATTTTGTTACTACAGAAAGTAAGTTCTTTACATATTTTTTTACAGTAAATCATATAGAAATAAATGCATCAATGACATCTTTTGTCACTACAGAAAGTAAGTTCTTTACATATTTTTTTTTACAGTAAATCACATAGAAATAAATGCATTAATGAATGTTAATTCTAACTAATCTACATATTTTTTGTCGCCTTTATAGTCTGTAAGTTCTTTATATATATTTTTTTTTAGTAAGTCATGTACAAATAAATGCATTAACGAATATTAATTCTAATTAATCCATATATTTGTTACTACAGCGAGTAAGTTCTTTACATTTTTTTTACACAAAATTATGTACAAATCAATGCATTAATGAACATTAATTCTAACTAATTCACATATTTTTTTGTCACCTTTATAGTCAGTAAGTTCTTTACATATTTTTTTTATAGTAAATCATGTACAAATAAATGCATTAACAAATGTTAATTCTAACTAATCCACATATTTTTTTTGTCACCTTTATAGTTTGTAAGTTCTTAATATATTTTTTTACAGTAAATCATATACAAATAAATCATTAACGAATGTTAATTTAACTAATCTATATATTTTGTCACTACAGCGAGTAAGTTCTTTATATATATTTTTTTACAGTAAATTACGTACAAATAAATGTATTAACAAATATTAATTCTAACTAATTACATATTTTTTTGTCACCTTATAGTTTGTAAGTTCTTTATATAATTTTTTTTTTACAGTAAATCACGTACAAATAAATGCATTAATAAATGTTAATTCTAACTAATCCACATATTTTGTTACTACAGAAAGTAGTTCTTTATATTTTTTTTTTACAGTAAATCACATAGAAATAAATGCATTAATGAATACTAATTCTAACTAATCCACATATTATTTTATTGCCTTTATAGTCTGTAAGTTCTTTACATATTTTTTTTACAGTAAATTACATACTAATAAATGCACTAACAAATGTTAATTCTAACTAATCTGCATATTTTGTTACTACAGTGAGTAAGTTCTTTACATTTATTTTTTTACAGTAAATTATATACAAATAAATGTATTAACAAATATTAATTCTAACTAATTAACATATTTTGTCACTACAGAAAGTAAGTTTTTTACATATTTTTTTTTACAGTAAATCACATAGAAATAAATGCATTAATTCTAACTAATCCACATATTTTTTGTTGTCTTTATAGTCTGTAAGTTCTTTACATATATATTTTTTACAGTAAATCGCATACAAATAAATGCATTAACGGACATTAATTCTAACTAATCCACATATTTTTTTTGTTGCCTTTATAGTCTGTAAGTTCTTTACATATTTTTTTTACAGTAAATCACGTACAAATAAATGCATTAACGAGCATTAATTTTAACTAATCCACATATTTTGTCACTATAGAAAGTAAGTTCTTTACATTTTTTTTTACAGTAAATCATGTACAAATAAATGCATTCATGAATATTAATTATAACTAATCTACATATTTTTTTTGTCACCTTTATAGTTAGTAAGTTCTTTGCATATTTTTTTTTGCAGTAAATCACATACAAATAAATGCATTAATGAAAATAATTCTAACTAATTCACATATTTTTTTGTTGTCTTTATAGTTGGTAAGTTCTTTACATATTTTTTTTACAGTAAATCATGTACAAATAAATGCATTAACGAACATTAATTCTAACTAATCAACATATTTACTATAGAAAGTAAGTTCTTTACATATTTATTTTTTTACAGTAAATCATCTACAAATATATGCATTAATGAACATAATCCACATATTTTGTCTCTACAGAAAGTAAGTTCTTTACATATTTTTTTTTACAGTAAATCACATACAAATAAATGCATTAACGAATGTTAATTCTAACTAATCCACATATTTTATCACTACAGAGAGTAAGTTTTTTGCATATTTTTTTTACAGTAAATCACATACAAATAAATGCATTAACAAACATTAATCCTAACTTATCCACATATTTTGTCACTATAGAAAGTAAGTTATATTTTTTTGTTGTTTTTATAGTCTGTAAGTTCTTTACATATTTTTTTTTACAGTAAATCACGTACAAATAAATGCATTAACAAACATTAATTCTAAAAAATTCATAGATTTTTTTTGTCATCTTTACAGTCTGTAAGTTCTTTACATAATTTTTTTTTGCAGTAAATCACATACAAATAAATGCATTAATGAACGTTAATTCTAACTAATTCACATATTTTTTTTGTTACCTTTATAGTCGGTAAGTTCTTTATATATTTTTTTACAGTAAATCACGTACAAATATATGCATTAACAAACATTAATTTTAACTAATCCACATAATTTTTTTGTCATCTTTATAGTTTGTAAGTTCTTTACATATTTTTTTTTACAGTAAATTATATACAAATAAATGCATTAATGAATGTTAATTCTAACTAATCCATTTATAGCGAGTAAGTTCTTTATATTTTTTTACAGTAAATCTTGTACAAATAAATGCATTAATGAATGTTAATTCCAACTAATCCACCTATTTTTTTTGTCGTCTTTATAGTTTGTAAGTTCTTTATATATATATATTTTTTTACAGTAAATCACGTACAAATAAATACATTAACAAATGTTAATTCCAATTAATCCACATATTTTGTCACTACAGAAAGTAAGTTCTTTACAATTTTTTACAGTAAATCACATACAAATAAATGCATTAATGAACATTAATTCTAATTAATCCACATATTTTATCACTACAGAGAGTAAGTTCTTTATATATATATATATTTTACAGTAAATCACATACAAATAAATGCATTAATGAATATTAATTCTAACTAATCCACATATTTTGTCACTATAGCGAGTAAGTTCTTTACATATTTTTTTACGATAAATCACATACAAATAAATGCATTAACGAATATTAGTTCTAATTAATCTACATATTTGTTACTACAGCAAGTAAGTTCTTTACATTTTTTTACACAAAATTATGTACAAATAAATGCATTAATGAACGTTAATTCTAACCAATCCACATATTTTTTGTCACCTTTATAGTCGGTAAGTTCTTTATATATATTTTTTTATAGTAAATTATGTACATATAAATGCATTAACAACGTTAATTCTAACTAATCACATATTTTGTTACTATAGTAAGTAAGTTCTTAAATATTTTTAGTAAATCATATACAAATCAATACACAAATGGTAATCTAATAATTTGTCATCAATTAACCCATGATAGACAGTATGTACTAGTTATTTTTATATTATAGCTCTTTGTATTTATTATTTAATATTAAGGCTTCAAAAGGATTTTCAAAATTGGACAAGTGAAAATTCTGACATTGATGGATTTATTAAACATTCTCAACTTAATGCAAAGACATTTAATGACATTATTGAATGGATACCTTTTAATAAATTTACAAATATAAAGTATCTTGCTAAAGGAGGCTTTGGCACTGTTTTTAAGGCAGTATGGACAGATGGATTTATTTGTGGATATATTCATAGATATTGGAGAAATAAATGGTATAGAAATGGGAAAACAGATGTTTGTTTAAAAGGCCTTGATAGTTCTAAAGATATAAAACAAGAATTTTTAAATGAAGTATATATTATATAATTTATTATTATCATCATTGTAATTTAAGTTTGCTTATTCTAATTATTAACAATAATTTAGATTAAAAATCAACATGAACATGGGGTAGTTTAGGAATTAAAATTTATGGAATAACCAAGAACTCAAATGAGGATAAGGCCATACAAATTTAACTACTTGGTTTTCATAACATGTATCTTTTTAACTGACCTGGCCAGCCGGCTTTTTTTTTTAAATTTCATATATAAAATTTTATGAAATTTTATATAAAATTTTTCTTAAAATCCCACCCGGTTATTAAAACATATAAAAAAATTTTTTTTGAGGTTTCCAAATTTTGACCCGGCCGGGTTATGAAAACCAATTGATTAATTTTTCATGGCCTAATTATATGATGGTTATGCAGTACGCAAAGCAGGAAAGTCTCTGAAATTTATTAGATAGCAAATATAATGAGTTAGATTGGAATTTTAAAGTTGCTATTTTATTTTACATAGCTGATGGGCTTTATACAATTCATGAAGCCAAATTAGTGCATAAAGATTTTCATTCTGGAAATATAGTTAACGAAAATATGTTTAGTTCTTACATTACTGATTTTGGATTATGTAAGCCAGTGTCACAAGATTCAAGTTCTAATGAAATTTATAGAGTACTTCCTTATATTAATCCAGTTGTATTATATAAAGGAGGAAAGGAATACACTCGAAAATCAGATATTTATTCTTTCAGAATAATTATGTCAGAAGTTTTTACTGGATATCCTCCATATCACGATATTTCACATGATTTAGACTAGCAACACAAATTTGTCTAGGTCGTAGACCTGAAATTAGGTGTGAAGTTCCTCAACTACTTTTGGATCTGATGAATAAATGTTTAGATGCAGAACCTCAAAACCGACCAACTGCTGAAGAATTAGCTAGTACATTATATAATTTTTTTGAAAATTTGAGGAGTGAAGAAACTGAATTATGTAAACAAATTAAAGAAATTAAAAGCTCAGGCAAAAATTTCACAATATATGATATGGTTAAATTAGCACGTTTCAATTATCAGACACATCCACAAGCTATTTATACAAGTTGTCTTTTACATCTCCAAAAACTTTAAAACCAGATAATAACATTTATTTGTTTTTTTTTTAAAAAATTAAAACTAGTAATATGTTAATAATTGTAAAAATTTTCTGAATCTATGAATATAGTAAATGCAGGTAAGGATAATTATTTTTTAAACTTTGATTTTTTGTAGTTTTGGTATATTAAGTGTATATATTTTAGAAAGTAAATCCATTGATTGTGAATTCCTGATGGTAAGCAATATATTCAATTCAATTTACTTATCTGTTATAATTACTATAAACAAATTTATTACTCATTTGTATATTGGTATCTAGATTATTAAACCAAATAAAAGGAAGTTATTATTGCCATGCTATAATAATTTGGTAATTGATTATATATATCTATTATGTATATATTTATCTAAAGTGTTTTATTGACAAAGTTGGCTAATTTTGTTTAGGGGTTGGTCTGATTTATAATTAGTAGTGAATATATGTAAATTGTTGGTGAAATGGTTGTTAGCGAGTTCTATTAAAAACCTAACCCCCTTTATTAAGGAGTTAAAGTACCTGAGCTTCTTAAAAAAGTACTACGTATAAAACATGAAATTTAATCAATTGAAACATTAACAATCCTACTTCAAAGGATTGTCTTTTGTGTGAATCATACTATTTTTCACATTGGTTATTCCATGTTACCCGGATTTAAACTTTAAACTTTATTGTTATACAAATGTATGTGCCTCAAAAAGGTTTTATTAACTAAAAAAATTTATTACATATGTTTTATTTTACGAAAAAAATGGACAATAAAAAATTCATCTGAATATTATTAGAACCTTGAAGTAAAACTTTAAAATAATGTTAAAAAAATGAATTATTTGATAATAAAGACGTTAAAGATTTATTTAATGAAGATTTATTTAGCAAAGGATTAAAAGTACAAAGTTTCGCTAATGATATATTATTAGTTGATTGTTAATCATATTTGAGGTTGGTGTAAATTAGCCAATCATATGAATGTCTTCCTATAATACATAGTATAGGCAGGCATGTGATAAAACATTATGGCACTGGCAACATAATTAAAAAAATTACAGCACTTGGGCACTAGTATTTCACCCAGCACAATGCCATTTGTGTCCGGAAAATGTACACCTTTATTCGGTAACTTGCACTGGTAACCCTTTTAATCAGAGCGTACCAACCAGAGTTGTAAGTAACCTAAAGAATCGAAGAGTAGTTATTGAATTAAATAAATACAGACGGCCAGGTACCCAAACATAGAGTTCTGACCCGTGCATTTTTACTTGCAGAACCTTAGTTCCAATATTCAACCTCCGCTTTTGATTAGCAGACAGACTTGCTAATCAAAAGTGAACCCAGATATCACGTGACGCGATAATTAATTTTCGTGATTTTGACTCAAACCACTCCAAATTATCAATATTATAGTTTATATAAAAATCTAGAAGTATAAATCATAAGATAGAATTTTATCGGTTTACCGACACTCATTTCACCGGCAAGCTTTATTTTTACAGATGATTAATTTACAGACAAGTTCATTTCGTAGACAGTATATTTCACCGACAGCTCATTTCACAGACGAAATCATTCTAGCTCAGTGTTGTTAGGGTTAGGCTATAATTAAAGTTAAGGTTAGCGTGGTTTATAAAAAAAAACTTGTCTGTGAAATGAGCTGTTAGTGAAATATACTGTCTATGAAATGAACTTGTAAAATAAAGTTTGTCGATGAAATAGGGTGTCTTTGAAGTGATTGTCAGTGAAATAATACGGGCCCGAATTTTATGACGGTATTGATTAATCAGTAAAGTCTGCTGATTTTGAATTGATGAAAAGATCATAGCTTATGAAGTATCTCTCAAATTAGAGATGTTATCCTGCTTGCCGAAACTCAGTTCGACCCTGCTTGGAACCGAACCCAATGGAACTCGAGTTTTTGCGGTCACATGATTTTTATTATTAAATCATGCTCCAAACGAGTTTGATAGATCGGTTGAGCAATATTAATTTAGACTATCGTTATGACGAATAAATAATTACTAACTCATGACGAAAAAATCAAATTTCTTTGACTTTTTTTTTTAATTTAATGTGGCGTGATATGTTGAACAAAAAATTATTATCTTATGACGAACAAAAATCAATTTTCTTTGACTCTTTTTTTTTAATTAAATATGACGAATAAAAAATTACTATCTTATAACGAACGAACAAAAATCAATTTTTCTTTGACTTTTTTTTTTTTAATTAAATATGACGGAATAAAAAATTACAATCTTATGACGAACAAAAATTAATTTTCTTTGACTCTTTTTTTTTTTAATTTAATGTGGCGTGATATGACGAATATAAAATTCTATTTATAATGAACAAAAATCAATTTTCTTTGCTTTTTTTTTTAATTTAATATGCCGTGAAATGACGAATAAAAAATTACTATCTTATAACAAACAAAAGCCAATTTTCTTTGACTTTTTTTTTTAATTTAATGTGGCATGATATGACGAATAAAAAATTTCTATCTTATAACGAACAAAATCAATTTACTTTGACTTTAATTTTTTAATTAAAAGTTAATTTAATGTGACGACAATTAGTCATTTTTAATTTTTTTTTTTAATAAATAATATAAATATGCGATTTCTTTTTTTTACATATTTTTTTTACTTGAATTTCACTATTCGATGGACGAAGACAATACATTTGAAGAGCTTATCCATTCAATCGAACCTACCTCTTCAGGTTCAATATCTCAAAATGCACTTGAACCTGGAATGCTTATAGTAACAAACCATCCTCCAAAGCGAGTAAAAAAAGACCCTTTCTGGAACGAACTTACTGAAGTCGGTGATAAACGACATTGCAACCTTTGCAATAAAGCCTATTCATTGGAAACGGGCCTCTCTACTATTAAATCCCATTTTAAAAATAACCATTTAAAGAAGTGGAATGAAATTATAGTAGCCGTTAAAGCAAATGTTGAACCTTACAGTGCTGATAAGATCTTACAAATCAATCAGTATCTTCTAAAATGGATTATTACAGACCAGCAGGCTTTTTCTCTTGTTGAAAATAATGATTTTTGACAATTCATTAATCAATTAACCCCACAATATTTTCTTCCATCAAGACAATATATTTCACGAAGCATTTTAAATCTATATAATGATAAGCAAAATGAACTTCAAGACTTTTTTAACACAAATCAGCAAAAATTTGCGATTACAACGGATGCTTGGACCTCTTGCACCAACCTTGGATTTCTTGCAATTACTCTTCATTGGATCGACGAAACCTGGACTATGAAACGAATTTTATTAGATATGATACCACTTCACGAACGACATACCGGTAACTATATAAATGAAAAAATCTTGGAGGCAATTTCGTTTTATAACATAGGCTCTCGAATTGTTTCTGCAACCACCGACAATGCATCTAATATGGAGGTATTTGGACGTTTATTCCGCGAAAAGCTTCGTTATGAACATGGTAACAATGACTTTGAACATGTCCGTTGTGCAGCTCATGTGTTGAATCTTGCAGTTTCTGAGGGTATGAAAGTTGTAGTCAATTCAATCGTGAAGTTGCGAAACTTTGTAAGTTACATACGCAAATCCCAACCATTGTTTGAAGATCTTAAAAAGGTCTTTCAAGCAAACAGAAGGCCTTTTCTCGTACCTGACTTGGACATATCGACAAGATGGAACAGCACATATAATATGATTGAAAAGATGTTCCGAATTCGTCAAATGACTGATGACCTTGTTGAAGATAACCCTGCTTTAAGAGAGCGGTATCTAAGTAAAACTGAATGGCATGAAATTGAGGTTAGTATTTTTGTTAGCACATTTTCAAATACGATATAATAAAATTAATTGACTTATTTGTTATTTTTAGGCTATTGTTTTGTTACTCGAGCCTATGGCAAGAGCAACACTAATTTTATCGTCATCAACTCGTCCAACGATGGGGGATTTACACATGATATTTCCTACAATTTTAAATATTTTACACGATGCATTGGATAGTGAAATTCAAATAAATAATCAAATTGCACAACGAATGTATAAAAAACTTAACGATTACTGGACTGTTCTTCAAACTTGTTGTAGTGTGTCAGTTGCATTAGACCCAAACATGAAATTATCTTCATTCGATAGTGAAACGGCAATAATTGTGCGTGAGCTACTGTATAGTATTTATGAGCAATATAAAGAACCTGGCTCATCTATTACTGAAGATACTAATGATTCTCCAAGAAATTACTTTAGAAAATATCGTAATGAAAGTTTAAACACTACTTCAAATGTTCTTGATGAATACCTTATGGCTGTTGAAGAAAATTGTAACCCCTTGGAATTCTGGAAAACACGATCTGCCAATATACGTTATTCTGGGCTCTCGAGAATGGCAAAAGACTATTTGGTCGTGCAAGCAACAAGCGTACCGAGCGAAGAAATGTTTTCGAAAGCAAAAAATACAATCAACCCAATACGTAACAGGTTGTCTGAAGAAAATGCCTCAGCAAGTCTCTGCTTAAAGACTTGGTATGAAGCGGGTATTATTGACTGTAATGAAGATTAATAAATTGGATAAAAAAAATAACAGCGAATAGATGCAATAACATTAAAATGCAAAAATTTATATATTTTAAATGTATTTGCTTTAATAAAAAGTAATTGCGATATGAATGATCGCCAAAAGAAAAAAAAAAGTAATAGCGATTTGATCGCCAAAAGAAAAAAAAATAATAGCTTAAAGAAAAAAAAAGTAATAACGATATGATCGCCAAAAAAAAACAAAAAAAAAAAAGCAGGTAAAGCGATAGCAGGTATTATTAAACTGCTTATGCAAGCATAATTATTAATGCACTTATATAAACTGAGTTTAAAAAATCGGTTTTTATTTAAATGTGCTCCGAACAGAGTTCCAACCGGTTTTAAGCACAAGCTAACCGGTTGGAGCAGGATAACATCCCTATCTCAAATCATTTATCTGCAACAGTCAAAATCGTTTATGTTTTTGGAATAGTCATTAGATAATCTACATGAAGAGGGTCTTATTGTGAGATCGAATAGTTATTAAAAGCAGACCTTACCATTTGATCAAATGATTTTCCTAGGAATCCAGGTGTTCAAGGATCTAACTCACTGAGAGAATGTGTACCCAACGTTGGTTGTTGAAGTTGACAATGCTGAGTCTATCCCTAGCTTACATAAGCTCTCGGCAAGTTACTTTTCTCATTCAAATTTATCTTGTGATTAAAATATTTTTCAAACGTCAAGACGGTACAAGGGTGATGCCTGCAATGCGTTACCTATGTGCAAATAGTAATAACACAATGCCAGATATCATATATTTTGGCTGCACCGCTCATCATACTACAATAGAATTTCTTACTATTATATATGTTTGGTATATGCTTAGTCTTTCTAATGCAATTTTTCTTACAGTCAACTCTTTCTAAGTGCAACTCCTCTAACTGCAACTTCTCTCTAAGTACAACATTAACTTCGAGCCAAAGTATATGTTTGATATAAGTTTGTCTCTTTAAATGCATGTTCCCAATGAATTGCACTTAAAGAGAGTTGACTGCAATTAGATCATGATTGGAAGAAAACCAGATCGTTAAAGCACATTTGATGACTTTGGTGATATGAGGATCATATGGGGTGTGGTCAATTATATAAAAATGGACTGTTTTGATTGTTCATACTCAATATTGGCGGTAGTATATGATTCATTGCTATTATTCATGAAGGCACCAAGCGTCATCTACAGTATAGTTTCTTAACAAGACATATCTCTAACATGACATGTTTTTGACATCCCCTTTCCTTGACAAGACATATTTTCGAAAAGACATTTTACTAACATTATGTATTTCAGAAAGAATATGTTTGCGACATGACATATTTCCGATATTTTTCTGACAAGATCTTTCCACGAATAGAAATTTCGTTTAAAAATAATCATTATATTATGTCAGGGTGAATCCCGCGCTGGATTTTAGTAAAACCCGCTTTGATCATATAGGGTTTGGGTGAAATCCGCGTTAGCATAGTGTGTTTTATATGTTTATGTGGATTCACCCACATGTGATCTGCATAGTTGATTTAACCAAAATTCAGCGCGGGTTTCACCCTGTCGTATTATATTCAATACAAAAAAAAATTAAATGAGGAAGTTGGTACCTATTATTATACCATAGACTATAATGCGAATGAGAAATTAAATAAATCTTATCTTGTCATATTGAATTCATGTGAATAAAGAAATTAAATAAAATGTGAACAAAAAACTGTCGGTAAAATGGGTTGACGGAAAAAATGCATTCAATAAAACTTAGTATCGGAGAAAAGTCAAATTAGAAATATGTCATGTCAGAGAAATTTCTTGTCGAAAATATAAAAGCTGTAGAAAGCATGGTATGTCGAGGAAATATTCTGTCAACAAAAAGTGCTGTAGATGAAACATTCTGTCGGGGATATAGTGTCTGGAAAATTAGCTGGCGGGGAACTAACTTTCGGGGAATCATACCGTAATCGTGGGCTGAGGTATCGATATACGTTGCTGATAATTTGGGTAAAAATATAGCGATTTACAAATTTGATCAAATGGCACATAAATTTGCAAACCTCGATAAATCATTACCCTGAAAGTTTACAAATTTGATCAAAAGTCACATCAATTTGCAAACCGCGATAATCTATCTCTTAAACCGCTTGAAATTCAGGGCTGAAATTTTCCGATAATCATGTGTATTACAAATACAAATGCACAAAAATTAATAACATAAATGATAAATAACTGTGATATGTTATTTATTTTATTTGTTTATGTTCATGGTAATAAAGTGCTACGTGAATTGCCAATAAAATTCAACATTTCAGGGCAAATTTGCAGAAGAAACGGTTTAAGGGTAAAGATTATTTAGATGCCAATATCTCATGATTTAGTGATCTGAATTTAGCAATTTTGATATAATTCGATTCATCTCGACGGACGATTCGAATGGTATTAAAATCGTTAAATCTGAATCACTATATCATGAGATATTTGCAAATAACTATCTGCAGCACAGAAAATTTAAATTTCTGTAGAACTGAGTTGTAAATTGTTTTTACAAATATCTCGATCTAACGATCGAAATTCAATGATTTTGATATCTTTCAAATCGTCTCACTGAGATGAATCGAACGGTGCCAAAAACATTAATTCTAATCACTAGATCATGATCATGATAAAGTGGTAAAAACAAAATTTTAAAAAAATTTCAGGGCAGTTTTGCAGGAGAAACAGTTTAAGAGATAACGACATGTTTTGTTAATCTAATGTGTGGCCGTAAGTATTTGATTGGTTTGATTTTGGATCCTAAGTCTATTTCGACCAATCAGGAATAAGATCTCTGTTCGTCCAATAAGAACTTGTGAGAAAATTAGTAAATCTTTGTATATCTCCGGGTAAGGCCGTTCGAAGTTTTTACATCGAACAATGAAATTGGCCCATATTTGTTCATTTTTATATGTTCATTATATTTTACCCCCTCCCGAGAGTCCTAGAAAGTAATGTTAACCGAAGAATCAACTTCGAACGGCCTAAGTCTTCCTCAGGCTTTTCGGATGTGTGTCAAAAAAAGAAAAAAATTAGAAAAAGATAATGCTAGGGAAAGCTCGGCGATCACGAGAACGCGACATTTTTCTGCCATGACTAACTCACCTTTTACTAGCACTAACAAATCGGCCTAAACTATACTGTCACCTATATACTAACATTTAACCTATCTTAGGCCAATGCCTAATCATGTGTGTGATTATCACGAAAGTTTCACTTAGTTATGGTAGACAATAGATATCCAAGTTCAAAAAAAAAAAAAAAGTGCAAAATTAAAAAATGAATTCAAACATTTGATGATCAATTAGCTTCATATCATAAAATTTGAAATTAAATCATTACGATCGTTTGTTTCATAATGATAAAATTTCGAAATTAATAATCAGAAACGTCAGTTTTTTATCATAATGTGACATATATATGGAGTTCTATCATAAGGTATGTAAAAATCACGTAAGTACTGTACATAATTTATCTCACTAGGTAGAAATGTCATGGCAGAAAAATTGTCGCGATCATATACTGTAATCATTAATAGATTGTTGATATAATTTAACATGATTAATAAGTATTTTATATAAAAATTGAGACGATTATTGCGACAGTTTTTTGCTATGACTCATCACCCGTTCATCATACAGGTATATGAAATCTATGCAATATAAATTCATCAAAACTTAATGTGTGCAATAAACACTTTAAATCGGTATCCTACAAAAGGTGTCTATTTATTTAAAGAAAAAATTTTTAAATTTTTATGCTGTTAAAACAAATTCTTAACATTCAATAACTCTTACTAAGGATAGGAATCATATGGAGTGTCTTCAATTAAAAGGGCCCATTTTTACATATATTTTATTTTGAGATATTTGAGTTTAATTATTTGTTTTGATTTTCGGACTGATCCGGGATCAATCAAATTTCACGATATTGATTGGTTAAAGACGGCAGGTGACTATCGGGTAAACTCGTGACGTGTTGGCTCTACGCAGCCTCATGTAATTTTTCTTTTTACATTATCTTGATTTTTTATTATGTAATTCGACTTTCATTTATAATTAAAAAAAGTCAATCATGTCAAAATTTATATGAATTTAACGAAAACTCATTTTTCAAAAAAATGTAAAAATGGGCCCTTTTAATTGAAGACACCCCATATAGTCATTAGTCGATTAGTCGACGATTAGTCGACTAATCGACTAAATTTTTTTATAGTCAGTCGATCGATTAATCGATTAGTCGATTAATCGACTAGTCGATTAGTCGATTAGTCGATTAGTCGATTAGTCGATTAGTCGATTAGTCGATTAGTCGATTAGTCGATTAGTCAACTAGTCGATTAGTCGATTAGTCGACTAATCGACTAGTCAATTAATTGACTAATCGATTAGTTGATTAATCAATTAGTCGGTTAGTCAATTAGTCTATTTTTTTTTGTCTGTGGGTTTGATTGTGTTGCAAGAAACAGTTAAGAGACAAAATGTTAATCGATTAATCGACTAATCAACTAATCGACTAGTCGATTAGTTGATTAATCGACTAATCGACTAACCAACTAGTCGATTAGTTGACTATTCGATTAGTCGACTAATCGATTAGTCGATTAGTCGACTAATCGATTAGTCGATTAATCGGTTAGTCGATTTTTAGTCAGTCGACGACTAACAGTTTTAGTCGACTGACTAATCGACTAAAAATTTTTAACCGATTCCTATCCTTAACTCTTACACATAAAGATACTACTGACAGTTACTGCTAGAATAACGCAGTATAAATGAAATTAAATTATTATTATTCCAAGAACACCTAAAAAATTTTCTGCAGCGCCAAGATCTTTTTTTTTTTTATTTTGAATCACCAATAACTCAAATTTTCAGATATGAAATGAAACTGCCTTCTACGTCTTAAGAAAAATTTTAATATGCCATGACACTCTGATTCTAAACTTACATAACAGTAACGATAGAATTTATTATTTCAGTAATTGTAGTGTGGATTTTTGTATCCCGGGAATTCTTGTAACCGAGTAAAGTGAATAAGTTAAGCAACTTTGTCTTTAATAAATACGACTGTCATTCCAATAGTGAAGATTACGAGTTAGTGGAGTATTTGAAAGATACTCCAGTTCGATTGTATAGCAAATACACGGTAAACAAGAAAACACCATGATAATAATTCTTATACAAACCTTTTGATTTTTGCATTACACATGAAATTGCAATATAATTGGTTGTTCAGCAGAATTTTTCTGGGTGCTATTGGATAAGTTTTTAAAATTATGTGATTTGATGCAATCTCTTAATTAATCACATTAAATTAAATTGTAACGTAGCACGATCAAGAAAATGCAAAACAAACAAAATTTTCTTTGCAAAAATTTTGATATAGATATTATCTTTGAACGTTATCTAATGGAAAGATCTTAACCTAACCCAAATGCACAAAATTTCATTGCGAAATATGCTGAAATTTTTTTTGGATAACTCTACCTTTATAATTCACAGAGCGTGTGTACTTATGGAGGGTCAACAGTAAATCAGATAGCCAGTAGTTTTTTCCCGTATCTACATAAATGAATAAGCTATAAAAATTATAATAATTTCAAATGAATTAGAAGTTAAATATTTAATTGTTTTAGTTAAAATTATAATTAATATATATATATATATATATAATTTAAAAAATTTATAAAATAATGCAATTACTATTTGTACATTAGTGTATATGTAATATGTCGGAATATTTGTAATTACATAACATAAAATAATCAGAATGGATTAGTTCAATGAATTAGATATTTTCAGACATCTTATAAATAGTTTAAATTATTTAATGATAAATATTTTTAAGTATTTACTATCTCAAAATCACTTAATTCTAATAATTTTGTTATAAGTGCAATACAGCAATTTTATATTAAACATAGAATTATAAAAGTTTGACATAGTTTAGATTAAAATTAACCAAGAATGTCCATACTCCTATGCTGTTCTATATAAAGATTAACAATTGCTTTAAGAATACCGCCAGTAATCAAACCAATTCCTAATACAGTAATGGTAAATACAGGGAATGCATTTGATGAACAAATAGCAACACCAATTAATATCCAGACAATAACAAGAGAAAAAACAAAATCGCGATTTGGATAATAATCTACTACAAATAAACCAATAATTATTAAAATAACTAGAACTATAACAGACAAAAGAATAGTATCGAGAGCAGGAATAGCAATCCAAAAACTTAACAATATAGCATATAAAGAGCAAGCAGCCCAAATTGAAAATAATTTACGAATAAAAAGATTTTCTAAAAATCCTTTAGTATAATAATAAAAATCGATCAAATAGCATATATATACTATAGCTGCAAAGCTTAACACATGTACAATTGCTGCAATAATGTATAATTTGAATTTCTAAAAAAGAAAAAAAATTAATAAAATGCACAGGGAAAAATGCAAGATTAAAAAATTTAAAGAATATATTACCCATAGAATAAACCAAGCGATGAACAAAATTCCAGCAATAATGAAGTAATAAGAAACACCGTCGGCAACAAGATCATATTTCTCGCTATCACCGCCGCTTTCATCTACAAACCATTGATAAATAATAAAAATAACAAGCCAAAAATAGAGCACAAATAGAATTCCAAAAGTATAAGTTGCGGGTGTAAGATAAGTGTATACACTGGTTGAATTTTGAGCATTGGTGGCATTATTATTTTCACTATTACTTGGAAATGATTTGGATGTAAGTAATGTAAAGATAGACGCGCCTATTAATAAGAGACATACGACGACATTTAAAGATTTTAAAAGAATTTTGTTCATTTTTTTTTCTGTACGAAAATTTTAAACCGGTAAAAATTAGGCTTTATTCGTTGAAAAGACGATATAATGCGCCCCACTTTTTTTTTTGTTTATTTACTTTTGAATTGCAAAATATTTATCCTATTGTGATCACATGATCAAGAGAACTTGAAAACTGCCGTCAACATTACTTAATTTACGTATAAATTGTTGGACTAATTTCGATCCTGATACACACTCTTGAAATCTGGTTTTATAAAACATAAAAAAATTTTGATCTTTATCGTTATATTGTTACACCTTCTTTTTAACTCAAAGATTTATGTTTTATGAGTGGCTAAGAACCAATGTGTAAATATTTTTAAGCCTCACTAAGTTTTAAGTTATTTGACGATGACAATAAAAATACTAAGCCATGCAGATGAATGAATAGGAACAATTAATAAGTCGTTTATTATAATTCTATTTTTTTTTATTTTTTTGATTCAATTGTTTATTAAAAAAAAAAACACACAAATACGGTTACACGCCTCATGTCTTCAAATATAATTTATACACTATAGAATCGTACACTTTAAATAATTTTCAGGGCAATTAAATAAAATAAAATAAGTAGGAGTATTGAATTATTTATGAAATTACCTAAGGCCTTTTATTCAGCATAATACTGTAGCAAGTATGAGTAAAATTTTTAAACAACTATATATAATTAAAAATTACTATAAGGCCACACAAATTGATTTTTTTATTATGCATTACCTGACGACCATTATCTAAAATTCAGCATCAAAACGTGACATTACATATAGATTCTGGTACGCAAAACAAATAGCTCCAATGCATATAAAGACTTATTACTTTCATAATATATAGTGTAGCGCACATTAAAGTTTAAAACATGTACGAATTTAAAATTTTTAATGCGCACAAGCTCCTATATTGTTAATATTTAAGGTGCGGAAATTTTTTTTTTTTTTTTTTAGATGTCAACCATGAAAAAAAAAATTCCTGTTTTTGACTCATATATAACTTATTTCATATACTAACTAACCCCTTTACTGGTACGGGTTGCAAAATATGATTTTTAGTTAGATATATAGTCTAATGTTAAATTTATTGTTTTATATCTAAAGAATTAAATTTGTCTAAATTTGTCTTAGCAATTGCATATATAAATAAAAGATTTAACTAACAAAAATAAGCAATCTGTATATTTATAAAGCGAAATAAAGTTTCATGTTGCACTTAATATCTTATTGATCACATGGGTTAAAAATGTGTATTATTTTTTTTATTTATAGCAAGTCAAGAAAGATGGGTCAGAATGGGTCAGATGCATTAAATGGCCTCCTTCGATAATAGACCCACTATGTATTTACCTGGGTGCAGATCGCAGAACCTTTAATTAATTAAATATCAATCTTTTTAAAAATTTAGAATGCCTGTTATAAATGCAAAGTGTATATGTATCTCAATTTTTACACTATATGATATAAACTCACAGCCATGTACTATACCCGGAGTCTATTAAAGGGTTTAAAATAGGTGAAATGTAACAGCCCCGGATTTTGTATCCGGCCATTTGATAAATTCAAATAACCCTGAGTCATCAAGCATTTGAGGTCATCGGCCATTTAGGTCATTTGTCACGTACAATTGTTTTTATTGATCAAGTAGTTTACTATATCTAAAATAAGAATGCACAAGGTACACATTTGCATGAGTTTTTTTTTTTTTAATGAACATGAAATTTGTAAATTTGATGCACGTGTGCAAAAAATTTTTAAGAAAAAAAATGCACAATATATATATATATAAATTATAAAAGTTATATTTATGTAAGAGAAAAATAAAAATTACTTGTACACTGTGCACGTTAAAAAATAAATTATTGCCAATATGCATGTAACTTTCATTTTGAATTTAAACACTAACACTGGTCGCGAATATGTAAAAGCACGAAATAAATAGATATTTGTGTATTAAGTAAAGTTGATCGCAGTGACAGTTTATGTATATTTTAAACATTTTAATTCTAATTATCAATTTATTTATATGCGAACTTTTAACTTATAAATTGTATTTAGTGACAAATTAAGGTATTAGATTATCAATTAAATCATTTTGGATGTGAGATGGTCGATGATTAGTCATTTGCATTTGAGTCATTTGGGCCATTTCAAGTCACTTACCATTCCTCCTATTTTATACCTATACATTCAAAATCTTATATTATAAATTGAAAGACATATATATTAAATCTCGTAACTTATGGATTGTAATCATCTAAGGAGGATGCAAAGAAATTTGCATATTAAAGCAATTCCTTCCTGTGTACTGTACATGTTCCACAATTATTAACCAACGGTTGCTTTATGTGCTGCACAATTACTTAATAAAATTTTCTATATAACGAATTTGCATTCCTAAATTGACTCTATCTCTTCGTCACGTTGATAGAGGATTTTGAAAATATTAACCACTCACTGTTTGAATATTGAAAGTCTGGATTATTTAGTATGTTTAGAAACTCATCATAGCGACAATCTATCAATCAAACTTCACCCTGTGTTGAAGGTCTCTAATATTTGATCAAAGTCTCACGAATTATGAACTGTATATCCTTATCAGCACTAAATACTAATCCTAAAGAGCTTGTTAGAATGAATTTATAAAACAAACAATAATCATAATATTATTTTATAATCTTAATACAACATTCACTATATTTAATAAAGAAAGCTTTATTATGCATATTTAAATTTGTCTCTAATCAATTGTCTATTGTTTATCTCAATTCTTGGCTTCTTTTTAGGCGTTTGCAATTCATTAAATTGTAGCAGCTTATTAGTAACAATTTGTTTGCATGCTTAGTGATTTGACCCGGGTTAAGTAATGGCAACCCAGGTGAAAACGGGTGGGTAAACCCGTGGGTTGACCAACGGGTGACCTATGAGTTGATCCAGGGTTGACTCATAGTTTTGCAATATATTAGCTTCCGAAGATAATCAGCCAAAATTGTTATCATATCCATATTTTGCTCGATAACTATTATTTTAATTTCTGGGACACCAGATAAAAATTGTCGAATGATTTTTTGCCGATTCGAATTTCGGCATAATTGATTCAATAAATTGATATATCGATGTAAATATAACTGAATATTATGTTGCTTACAAAACATAAACTATCTGCGCAAAGTAGCTTTCATATACCGATCATGTTGAAATCACAAACTTATTAACCGGATCAGCCGAAAAATCATTCGCTGAATTTTATCAGGTGTGTCAAAAATTATAATCGAAGAAACTGAATAACGTATTATTTTTGGGACATTAAGCATCCAAGTTTTTTTTTAATTAACTTGGGTAACCTGTCAGATGACCTGTTGGGTTACCCGGTGGTACTTTTTTTAATCAACTGACCCGTTTCCACCGAGTGGCACATAGTCCACCCGACGGGTGACTCTGGTTAAGATTTTTTAGACGAGCAATTCAATATGTTGGCTATTAAATTATTTTAAATAAAATATATACATAACTAATTTTGGTAATGATGGTATAATTATATTTCATTTATTAACTAATATAATAAACCATGAGAATTCTTATTTTTACTATTATAAATTTGCTATTTCTGTTATGGTGACTAATGTTAAAATTATGCTTATTCTAACCCTAACTGGTTCTGGTCACAAATTAAGGGATAGCTTTCTTTTACAACTATTTAAATTTGAACACAAGTTACTCAACACATATTTAATCAAATTTAGTCAAATTTTTTTATTTTGATTTTATTTGATTATATAATTAAATAAAAAAATTTAATCAAATATGTTAAATATCTTTGTTCAAAGTTTTATTATCTATAAAAAAAATACTGTAACTAAATTTTTTTAATTTCAATCAATATTTTAATATCTATCTACCAAATTTGATTTTTTTTTATTCTAATTCTGCAAATTTAAAGAATCAAAATAAAAAAACTTTACTAATTTTTTAGATAATTATTGAGAAATTATTATTTAATTTTTTAGATAATTATTGAGAAATTATTATTTAATTCGTGATCCGCCTAAGAACCAGTGAAAAAACATAGTAAACAGTGGAGATATGTTTACTATGTATTTTTTGCCTTTTTTGAAATCTGGAGTTTCCCAAAGGACAAACCGATTTTCTACTAAGTAAACATCTCTTTTACATTAAGTAAAAGTTGTAGAGGAAAAAATTCCGGTAATAATGGCAGTTAAATCATTAAAATCTGCCCAGTGGGTCGCAAGATATGAGCATTTTTGTCTTCGCGATTATATGTTTACTTTTTTGTTTACACTGTGTAGTCGAAAGACAAAAATGCTCATATCTGGTGATCCACTGGGCCATCTTAATGATTTAACTGCCATTATGACTGGAATTTTCTCTTCTACAATTTTTATTTAATTTAAAAGAGATGTTTACTTAGTAGAAAATCGTTTTGTCCTTTGGGAAACTCCAGATTCCAAAAAAAGGCAAAAAACAATAGCGGATCACAAATTAAAGTTTAAATTAAAAAATTTCTTGCAATATATTTTAAAAAAAAATTAAAACCAAATTTTTTAGCAACTACGGTATTTAATTAAGGAAAATTCTAGGCATTTCTAGCCAAAGCTATTTAGCTTAACAACTTTAGCCCAAAACTATATCTAGTTATATAATTTTAATTAGGTTAAGGTTACATAGTTTTGGGTCAAAAGAAGTATTATAAATAAAATTGTCTTTTTGTAAATTTTAATTAGTACTTTGAAATAGGCTTAGACATTTTTTATGTTTTTGCTCTTTTTGTTGTTTTTTTTTTGTTAGACTGATTTGTGCTAATTGTTTTTGTACTACCTTTAAATTATATAAAAATGCTATCACATGACTTATCTGCTTTTTATTGGCTATCAGGCCTTATTTTTATTTTAATTTCACAAGTTTATAGAATTAAAATAAAAAATTTATCAAATTTGATAAATATTTATTTGGAAAGTTAAAGAAAAATTTAGCTACAACATTTTTTACAGATACTGAAACTTTAAATAAAGATTACTAAATATATATTTGATCAAATTTGGTTAAAATTTTATTGTTTTGGTTTTATTATTATATTGAATAAAATAAAAAAATGACTAAATTTGATTAAGTATATCAAGTAATCTTTGTTTAAAATTTAAAGCCTGCCTGTATAAGAAAAACTATAGCTAAATTTTTGTTAAATTCAACCAATATTTTTTAACAACTATTGAAAACTTTATTATTTTTAATTTTACAAACTTAAAATTAAATAATAGTATTAGATTTAGTAGTTATCAGAAAATTTTATTTAAATTTTAAAAATTATAATTATAACTATGTATATATTTTTGTATTTTTCTAATTTTTATAATTTTTGATATTTTTTTACAATTTAAATAAAATTTTTTTGCTAACTATTAGTCAATCTTAATAAAATTTTTTATTTCAATTATATAAGCCTATTAAATTAAAATAAAAAAATTTATTAAGCTTAATTTCTTAGTTACTGAGAAGCCTTTGCTAGAAATATACAAATACTAAATTTTAAAAGAATTGTTATATGCTTGTCTAGAGAGTAATAGATTTATCCAATATATGAACTATTAAGTATTGGCTTTTAGACAATGCTTTGAATATCATAGACAAAAAATTTTCAGATGATATATCTTTTAATAAGATTATCGTCATTTTTTTAATATAATTACTTGTAAATTTTTGAATTTTAAACAAAATAGTAGATAAGTTATTATTGATTTAAATTTTTAGGTAATGTTATATGGTGCACTCCTTATACTTTAATAGTATCCAAACAAGTACAATAATAGAGCACTAATAATTATTAGAGTTAGTATTAGGTTTAGGTTTAGGGTTAAGAGAGAGTTTGGAGTAAAATTATGAAAGGAGCATTTTGTTTAGTTACACAACAGGGTTACTCTGGTAAAATTTAAAGATACAGTAGGGATGCACCAAATGCATAGTGCAATATATAACAAAATTCTAAAATTTTTAAAATTTTATATCAACTAAATGGGGTGTTATCTATTAAAACAGCCCTTTGTTACATAAATTTATTTTGAGATAATTGAGATTAATCATTTGTTTGATTTTCAGACTGATCAGGGATTAATTAAATTTCACGATTTTGATTGGTTAAATGTAGCAGGTTACTATTGGGTAATCTCGTGATGTGTTGGCCTTACGCGACCTCGTGTAATTTTTCTTTTACAATTATCTTGATTTTTTATTATGCAAATCGACTTTTATTTATAATTGAAAAATGTAGATCGTCAAAATTTATATAAATCTAATGAAAAATCATTTTTCAAAAAATTGCAAAAAAGGGCTGTTTTAATAGATAACACCTCAAATATTGTTTAATTAGGCATATAAATAATACTATTAATATAAGTAGATATTAGATATTCACTTCAATAATAAGCAAAGATGGCAATGTTAATTTATTTTCTTTGAATATGTATTATTACAATGATAGAAATGAACCAGAAGTCATTGTACATCATGTTAATTGATTAGATTTAATAAAAACTATTTAGCTCAGCTTCATTGAATTATTGTTAGACCATTGATTTGGTTTAAAATATCAGAGAAATAGAAAAACCCAGGGATGTATTCGTGATTATTACATCGTATGGTTAATCATTCAGCCTGAGTTAGAGTTATTGTTTAAGGTCAGATAATAGTATAGTTCAGGCCAATTTGTTAGTGCAAGTAAAAAAAATGACGTAATTTCATAATTTCACATGATGTAATGATCACTTAATTATCACTGGGCAAAAAATGGGTTGGTCATTGGGGTGGTCGGTGCGCTATGTAAATCAAAACTATATGTGGTAATATAATAAAATTTATTAATAAATTTTTTGATTCAAATTTTAAATGGATTTAAATAGATGTACAGCCCTAACGGTTCGATAGTTTTGAATAAATTTTCGCAAAGACTAGTGTTACATCTCTACAAACAAGACTATAGAATCATTTCATTTATTTAAACATGAAAAACTATAATATGCTACGTGTTTTTTTTTAATAAAGTAGCAAAAAGAAAGGGGTCTGTAATATGCTACGCGTTTTTTTTTCTTAAAAAAAGAAAGGGTAAATTTAGTTTCGTTTTTAAAGAAATGGCTCTATAACTTTGTTTGTAGGGACGTAATACTTGTCTTTGCGAAGTTTTATCCAAAACTATCGAACCATTGGGCTGTACATCTGTTTTAAAAATTCTTTAATAAATTTTATTATATGACTACATATAGTTTTGATTTACATAGTGCATCGACCGCCCCAGTTGGGCATCCACTTATTTGCAAACTCCTTGATAGGAAATAGCCAATTGGTGAGTGCAAATTTTATCTATTCCAGATCAGCCCGACGAAGAATCCGAACACGCGTAAAAGAAGAAAAAAGCGAAAATATGCATAAACTAATGTTTAAATCGATCTTGATGTACTAATTAAAAATGACGGGAATGAAATTTTACATATAGTAAGCATCATTCTAACCCCATAGCATCTAATGCTAAGGCCCTAACACTAAATTGTATCTCACGCACTTAGTTTATTTATAAAATCGGATTTCCTTTTTTGGTTTGTATAACCCGCGCAAATAAGTAAAATGCCCTATCGTTATTGATTATAAGCAAAACTCTATTAAGTGTCATTCTGGCTATATCGCCATTTTTGAGTCATTAGTAAAAAAAAATTTAAAAAAAATTCATTCTATATTAAATTTTTGAAAAAAATATCAGTATAGAAAGATTTTACTATGTTGTCGTTATATTTAGATGTCGGTATTTTAAAAAATAAATTTACTATATTACAAGTCATTACAGAGTTGTTATTTAATCTATACTATTTTTACTACTCGTATTTATCACTACAAATTAACCATTTAGCCATAATTAATACTCGTATTTATCACTACAACTTAACCTAAATCATATCTATAGCCACCTGCTTCAGTACTTAACAATTTAACCCTTTTAAATTAATATGCAAGATAAAAATAAGATAAAATAAAGTTAAAATTAAAACTCACGTTTAACTTAAATATCTTTTTAACTTAAATATCTTTTTAATTTAAATATCTTTTTAACTAGTCATTTTGATATTTATAGAATGTAAACTTTAAATCTTCATAAGTTCTCGAATATCTCAATTATTTTACAAAATAATATTAATGTTCTCAAATATGATTGGCTCCTATAAATAATTTCAATGAAATTTATCATGTAACTTCACATGCTAAAGGGATAAAATTGCGATATCCAGTAAAAAATTGTGATTTATTGTTTTCTAATCTTTTCGAAATTTTCTAGGATCCCTGTCACTAGGTTCCTTGATCTACAAGTGTCCCAGATTTAGTTTATCTGTAAATCAGAATACTGATGAATTTTTAATAATTCATCCTTTGATACTCAGGAAAAATACATCTTGGGAATTTGTGAATTAAATTCTAACTTAAATAATGATACAGCTGTTTATGGTGCTCATTTAACATCTCATATATGGTCTGCTTATTGTCTTAAAGATAAAAAAAACGTGAGGATTTACTAAGCGTGACATTTCTATTTGGCAAGTAAAATACACTCCTATTTTATTAAATATCTTAACATCACAAACGTCACAAACCTAAAAAATTTTGCTATAAATTCAATTTCATGATCAGGCGCATCATACTAATGCTTATAGCGAAATTTTTGTATATCGATGACGCTAGGGTTTTTTATTTTGTTGGGCAGTATTTTCAATATGTTACAAAAAAATTGATCGCAATTGATGCAAATATTGACATTACACATTGACGATTAATATAATGTTTATTCCTAGCTTTACGAAACAAATAAAATTAAACAAACAGCTTTATTTACACTTGCTTCCGAAATACATGTTAACAAAAAAACATAAATTAACGGTGTTAAAGTTTATGTTTTGCATGTAATGGTGATAACTTGCTAAGACACCTGTACGTTATCACAACTAGTTGAGAGAGCAATGTGCACAATTTAGCTCCAGTTGCAATTGTGGAGAATATAACAGAATCACACATCGAAATGATATTTGGAAATTAATGAAAAACATATCGTTATTACTACTTTGATCGGAAAACTCTTGGACACCTCTCTTTTTATTAACTGGGACAACTAGCATTTTAGAATTTTAGATGATTCGACCCTTAGGAGGCTTCTGGTTCCTACGTTAGCCTCACGCAACCTGATACATAAACAAACCGCAACAACGTACGTCTAAGCATCTGAGCATGGCTTACAAATTAATAGTCGAGATTTAGAGAAAATTTTAGATTAAATCGATGTCTTGTCTTTTTCGCTCATGAGATTAACATTTTTTAACAATAAAAGATGGATAAGCCTGCAGAAGAAATTATTCCAATAGAAGAATCTATTCCGCATCCGCATAATGGCAAATCAGTAACAAAAATAGTGTGTTCGCCTAAAATGAAATATATTGCTACATGGAGTAGTGAAGATGGTTCAATCGTTGGATGGCGCATTGATAATGAACAGCTACAACCTAAATATATGATTTCAGAAGATCCTAAAAAAAATGATTCTGAAAAAATTGCTAATAGTTCTAAAAAAGTTGCTGATGATTATGATAAGCTTCACAAATTGTATATGTCAAATGCCAAAGATTGTAATTATTCTAAATTATTTACTGTATCTGACAATAAGCTTGTTTTGATGCGAATTCTTGATTCGAATAATCCAAACGAGAATGTTCAGAAAAATCCAAACGAAAATGTTCAGAAAAATCCAAACGAGAATGTTCAGAAAAATCTAAACGAGAATGTTCAGAAAAATCCAGACGAGAATTATCAGAAAAATCCAAACGAGAATTATCAGAAAAATCTAAAAGAGAATTATCAGAAAAATTTAAACGAGAATGATCCTGTAATGATTGGTAGGATTTTATTTTCTAGATTATGATTTTTATTATATGGTAGTTTTGCTACTTTGATGATTTAGGTAGTCCTCGAGCATATTTCCAAATGAATTCGATAAAGAACCTGATTGTCCAATTGGATCAGCAGATTCTTTACTGATTTCGTGGAAAGAGGTGCTTGAGAACGCCCAAATATATTTTTTTCTTTTGCATTATGATTGATGTATTCTTCTCCAGCTGTGACTTCAATGAGAAAGTAGTTACAAAATCATGAAAATATAGTACAATTATTGTTATAACTTCATTTAAGGCGATGAAAATCATTTACATATTCTCAAAGATATTATAAAATCTGTATTTTTGCATTGGAGTATTAATACTATGATCTTATTTTCAATTGAAATTTTTTTTTAAGGAATTTTCGATTTAGAAACACGAAAACATTATTTACCAACTTCCATTAAAATAACAATTAAAGTTTCTCAATCAGCTTTTATGAAAAATGGGGACGTCATCATGATCGACCTCGGTACATCTAGCGTACATATCCTAACTCCAAAAAAAACTCAAATAAAGATAGGGAAAAAAACCATAGAATTTTTCCAATTGATTTACAAGTCGGCAATGTCATTTAAAAGATCATTCAATACTAAAGTGTTCGTGACACCAAATGAAAAGTTGCTAATATACGACAAATCTAGATTTGGATCGGGAAACATTACAAAATGGGATCTCAAGACGTCATTATTTGAGGCGCATTTTTTTTTGAGTAACGTTTTTGAAGTTCACGATGTAAAACTAAATTACAATGAATCATTATTATTAGTATATACAACAAAATATACAGAAAAAAAGGATAAAAAGGAAAAGAATGTAATAGTCTATTTGGCTAATAATGGAATGAAGCTAGTAACATGTAAGTTTTTAACACTAAGTACTGTATATATTATATAGGTACGGGGTATATTGGCATAAATTAGTTACGATCCATAGTAAAGACTCTTTTACAATATATTATATATTAACATATATTAACATATTATTAGATAAGTATCTTGAAACCACAATTATCGATGTATTCGATATAATTGCATCAGAATTTGGAGAGCGTTTACTCATTATATCTCATGATGATAAAAGTACTAATTACAATTTGTTGGACCCATACATATATGCGGAACCTATTGCAGCTGATAAGCTTTTTGAAATTAGTTCTTTTGATTTTAAACGTCAATGGATTGTAACATCTGATAGAATTATAGGTTTTATTGATGAAAAATTATCTATCAAAAAATTAATTCCTGAAGATTCTAAACATTGGATCGAATACTTGCGAAAAGAGTTGAAAGATTATAATAGCATCATTATACCTTCGGGAGGAAAAAAAGTTGGGATTATGATTAAGAATATTATTAATGATTCTAATACTCTGACTAGTAATAAATTTGATAATTTAACAAATAGAAATTTAGTTGAGTGGACTTTAACTTGTGATTCAAGGAAAACATTCCTTAAGGCAAAATCTCCAGACAATTCAGGCGAGCGAGATATTATATGGAAAAATAAGCAATTTTTAATGCAATGCGAATGTCTTGACAATGACGATTTAATTATGATTACACGTCTTGACAATGACATTATAAATGTATTTATTTGGACATTTAAGGAAACAATTAAGTTGATTTATTATTATTCATATGAAGGTAAAAATAAGCAAGAGGTCTTTAATGAAAATACTTTTACAGATAGATTTCTTCCACCACCACATTTTACGATTCGTTCCTTCAGACATATTTTTGAAGATCAAGAAGCAAATAAGTTTTTTGAAGAATTATTGAAAACATATGTTAAAGAAGAGTTTTATTTAATAATCTATGGAAACGATCTTATGAAAAAAATGGTTGATAACAACGAAACCAAATTAATGGAACGTTTATATAAAAGGATTTTTGAAATAAATTTTAAAGAAAAAGATCCGAATATCCAATTATTCAGTATAATTTCTCAATCAATTACAAAATTATCCCGAGAAAACTCAATGTTTGTAACAGATTTTATGTCAGAAATCTCTTTTTTTATTACTTCTGATCAAATTTTAGAACAAGGAACTTCTGAAAATCACTTACATCATACTGGATTTTATAATCGATTATCTACGTCTTTTTTTACTTTCAAATATAAATTTTTTGCTCCACTTGAAATTTATATGCAAAAGTTATCAAAGATTTATTTTTTAAAAATTATTAGAGATTTCTATAAGAAGCACTTTGTAAACTATAAACATTTTGTAATTTTAACATTCCCTTTAACAAAATTTGTAAATTATCCTCGTGAATATAATTTTTGGAAAGAATTATTAATACCGGAACCTAGTTGTTTTGCAGAATCAACTGATTCAGAATTTTATAAAACCTGGAATGGGGAAGCTCTTCTCAAATTTAAATGGAATACATTTGGTAGAAAATATTATTTTCTTACCTGGGCAATATACACAGTTTTTCTTTGTAGCTTTGTGATCGTAACAACTTTATCTAATTCGATTTCGTGGAACTATAAACAATTTTTTTTAATTATTACTATTATTATTGGATCCTGTCACTTATTTCATGAATTTCGACAATTTATTTATTCACCTTTAAATTATTTATCAAGCATTTGGAACTATATAGGCAAGTTTCTTATTTAAAAATCAATAATACAGTATATCTGATATATACTAATTTTTAATTTTATATATTATTTTATTATTTCAACAGATCTTGGTGCTATAATATCAACTATAGTAATTTCTATTCAATGGTTAAACTACGGCACTGTTTCAAGTGGGGCTATCACATTTTCAGTCTTACTTCTTGAATTAAAATTTATTGTCTTTTTCCGAGCAATACCATTTTTTGGAATTTATATTGCTATGATCATGAATACAGTAGACAAAGTATTATCCTTTTTAATAATATTTGGACTTATTATATTCGTGTTTGCACACTCATTACACCTCTTGCTACGGTCTATGTTTGAACCATTCCAAGGTATTTAATCAAATAATTAAGTTTCTATTGATTCAATTGTGAATACAGTAATATATTAATAAATTTATAATTATAGATCAAGATACAAATATATTTGAACAGTTTGGTTCTGCAATCCTTGCATCCTATTATATAATGATAACGGGTAATTTACTTATCTTTATATAATATTTATATATACAATATTTAAGTTAAACTATATTTTTTTATTTATTACATTAGGAGATTCAACTCCTCTTTCATCATGGATTTCAAGAGAGGATATTATAACAATGCTTTTTATGATCGTATTCTCATTTTTGGTAACAATTTACTTGATGAATTTATTTATTGGTATACTTTCTAACTTAGTTGGTGATACAGAAGATAACCAAGTTGCTTATATGAAGTTAAAAAAAGAGGTATAATATAATTTTTTTTAAATATTATTAATTTAAATTTTCTAACTTATTTGTGTTTAGATTATTGAAGAAATTGAATTATTTTGTTTGTTGCCTCATCAAAGAAGAAAATATAATTGGTTTCCAGATACTTTGTAAGTATATTTATAATTAGTTAATTTGGTTAATGGAAATTTTTTAAGTATTATATTATATTAATCTTCTAAATTATTTAATATCAAAGCAATTACATAGTTCATGTTAATGAACTAATTAGGAAAATTGAGTCTGATGAACAGAAATTATCTAAAAAACTTTATATTTCACCGTCTCTTTTAGATATGATTAAAAGAGAGTCAAATAATGAAATTCAGGAAAATGATAAAATAAATAAACTGCAAAAAGAAATGGAAGAAATAAAAAGAATACTTAATGAAATAAGAAATAATAAAATAGAAAATAAAACAGAAAATTAATAATTTTTCACATACTTATTTAAATAAATATTAAAAAATAGAAAATAAAATAGAGAATTAATAATTTTTCACATAAATATTTAAATAAATATTATTTTAAGTCTAGTTAAATGTAGTTACAATCATTAAAATAAGGTTAGAGCCAGGTTTATGAAATCATGCTAAAATTTGGTCACCAAGTTCAAGTATTTGGTTCCCAAGTTTAAGATTTAGATTCCAAAATCAACATATTACGTTCAATTAATGCTAACCATAAAAAAAATTTGGATTTCTATTCTAGATTGATAATGTATATAACTCATCTTTTCCATCTCATTTAGTATTATAAGACACATTCTAAATTGGAGATATTGATTATTTTAGTCAAAAATTCGGTATTTAAAGTACATTTAAGTAATCAAACGTTTCAGGTTTTGGAGCATTTAATAAATTTGCACAATGTTATATTTTAATTTATTTAATTTAATTTAATTTTTTTATTTTTATTTTTATCTTCATTTTAATTTCTTTTTTTTTGCTATTACTTTGTTTAAACACTTTCAATGATAATTTTTCAACCTAATTGTTTCGAGAATAATTTTACTAAANAAAAAAAAAGAAAAAAATTAAATTTATCTATAGCAAACAATAAAAAAATGTATTTATAAATTGTTTTACATCAAAATGCTAATTTGCTAAAGTACGTAGAATAGACATCATTCTACACTAATTATTTGCTTTATTACAATGAATTTGTATTTTAAAAAGTATTTTAGTTTTATACATAGTAAAAATGAAAAGATAATACAATATTTTCCCAATAAGTAATAAGTTACCCCGAAGATAAATTACCTTGATTTTTTTTTTAGAAAATCGTCAGCATTGCTATATATAAAATTCTAATTTTATTAAATAAAACTCAAATGTGCCATTAAGTAAAGTTGTTCAGGAATCGAATAACATCTATAGTAAAAATTTGCTGTCATTTGGACAGCATTTTAGTACACCTTTTAATTTTCACAAAACTTACCTTTTAAATATATGCTACCCTGAGTAACTTTGCACAAAAAAGGTATCTTATGGAAAAATACAGTAATCAAATTGGCAATTACTTTCCTGGTCACAACGATCACAGAATCAAATCAAATATTAATTCAATATAAATTTGATCAAATCAAATTGACCCTAATTTGAATTTGATTTTATTCAAATATTTGAATTATTAATAGTAATTTTTTAAATAAAATGAAATATTTATCAAATCAAATCAAATATTTTGTCAAATCAAATCAAATTTGGTCATATTTGAATTTGATCAAATCAATTTTGAATTTGAATTTGATCAAATATTTGATTCAAATATTTTTAGCTCAAATCAAATTGTAGAACTCTAGTTAATATCAAATAATTTTAATGTATATTAATAAAATTATGCTGATAAAATTGTATATAATTAATAGTGAAATAAATTGATAGAAAATTTATGTTATTTCATAAAATTTTGTGTAATTATCTAAAATCAAATTTTAATGTAATTTTAATTATTTGATTAATGTTGAATAATTCTTAATACTGGCATAAAATGTTAAATATAAAAATCTATTACAAATTGAATATATAT
The DNA here is from genome assembly GCA_003550325.1 of Gigaspora rosea. Classification (NCBI taxonomy): domain Eukaryota; kingdom Fungi; phylum Glomeromycota; class Glomeromycetes; order Diversisporales; family Gigasporaceae; genus Gigaspora; species Gigaspora rosea. Next base: position 217,015 of record QKWP01000018.1, on the reverse strand, counting down.
CATAATTATTATGTAAGCAAAAGTCTATTTTTTTATATTTTTATATAAAAGGTAAATTAATAATTTTTACAGAAAAGTTAGTTTGTAACGCAATTAATAATGGATCAAACCAAAAATACCAATGTATATAATAAACTTACTATGATTATTTATGAAAATAGTAAAAAATATTACAAATGCAAGGCATGTAATAATAAATAGGCAAAAGTGTCACTCAATTACAAGAATGCTTAGACACCTGCACTTTTCACAAGTTAAATAAATCTTCTAATGCTAATAAAAAGCAAAAACTCTCTCATTTAGATAATTTTTATAGCAAGGCCAAATTGAGTTAGAAACAAGTTTATTTAATATAATAGAAATATGAACTTTCGAGCTTTTCTTGAAAAACCTGCCCTTTTTTTAATATTCCACTACATTGTGCACTTTCTGGTTTATTTCTAAACAAAATATATAAAAATCAACAAGAAGTTATTCAAAACATTTCTGATGAAATGCTCAATTATTGTTTAGTAAGTAGTGATTGGTCACATATCAATAAGTCTTTTGTAATAAATTATATAATAACAACACTTGATCCAATTTTTTATAAATTGATTTATAAAAAGATGATATAATATGGCAAAGAATATTGCTAAAGGAATTGAGAATACAATGTATGAAGCTGGAATAGATAAATTACAGATAATGCAAACAATATAAAAGTTACAAGAGATATTTTTTAAAAAATAAATATTCAGATAAGGTATTTCTTGGATATTGGATACGCAGAAGATATCCTGATAAATAAATAGAATTACAAATTCTAAAAAAAAACCAAAAAATTGGCTTATATTTTTATAATCATCAAATTCCTATAGCAATTCTTAATCATTTGCAAAAAGGATTTATAATGTCAAAATTGCACTTACACTAACCAAGACACTAGATAACATCAGCTTTTGAATGCCTTGATCATGCTCTACAAACTTGAGCTACAATATATACTATAATAACTGAAAATAGTATTGAAATTAATGAAAATGTTAAATCTATTGTTATAGATTCTAAATTTTGAGCATATTTTAAAAACTATAATTTTTTAAAGCTATTTATTGTTTTTATAAAATAGTCAGAAGAAGATAAACTATATTTTTCTTCAGTATATGAAATATTATAAGAATTGAAAAATAAAATTCTATCAAGTTTACAAGTTCCAATAGAATTACATGAAGATACTTTACAAGCTACAAGAAATTGAAGGATAAATTTTTTATACAGTATAACTCAGTTATTGTAGTATACATTCTTGATCCAAAATATTGAGAAGAGCATCTAGATTTTGCAGGATAGGCAGATAAAATAAATATTGAAATACAGTCAGCCCTCTCTATAGTCCCAATTTATATAATTACTTCTCTTTATAAGCACCTAATTTTGTTTAGTCCCAATTTATATAATTACACCTCTATATAAGCATCTAATTTTGTTTAGTCCCAACTTATATAATTACACTACTATATAAGCCACTAATTTTGTTTAGTCCCAATTTATATAATTACACCTCTATATAAGCACCTAATTTTGTTACAAACTACTATAAGTACATAGAAATACTCTCTATATTAGCACAATTTTTTATAGGCACATTTTTTAAAAAAAGTTACTATGCTCACAACTATGTGATTATAAAAAGGGTTGACTGTAATTTCAATTCAGATATTAGTAATGAAGATAAAGTGTTAGATGTATTAGCAGAATATGTTAGAAAATCAGGAGGTTTTGCAAAAAAGTATTGTGGAAAAATCTTACCTCAAAACAATTAAATGGTGGAATTTATTGATCGAGTTTTGAGCTAAGTTGCTTATAAAGTCTTGTTGATTACTGCAACTTCAGCTGCAAGTGAGTGTAATTGGTCTGTTTATGGATTTGTTCATTCTAAGTTGTGTAATTGAATGCTTACAGGAAGGCAGAAAAACTTGTTTATACTGTATATATTGAATACAAAGAATTCTTCATAAATTAGGAAGACCTATATCAATTAAAGACCTTCATAAAACATGCAATGTCAGCTTAAATAATCAAGAAAATGCATCATTCTTGATAATAAAGAGCTTGAAAATAATCTTTTAAATTTTTCTAATGAGATTCTTTGTATGTTTGTGATAATTATAACGAAGGATAAAAATCTCATAGTTTTATGTTTTTTAAAAATGAATATAATCAAGATAAATAGTTATTATTATAAATAATTCTGATGCATTTTAATGTTAAAACTTAGCTTAAAAAATGTCAGTTACAATTATTATCACTATATTTATGTGGGTAGCAAGTAATACAGGTAAAACTTTAATAGTATCGGTCACTCTTAAATGACAATTACGTCCAATCACACTATTCAATTTTGTAAATTACAATGTAATTTACATGAAATGTAACAAAGTAATTTATTTAATACATTCTTAGAAACGATACAATGAATAGTATTAGCATAAGTTCTTCATGCATGACATTAGGCCATACAAAGTAGATTTTTTGATTGCATTACATGGTATTCCGTCGGTCTGTCAGACTTTTTTAATAATATGTTAATTTAACATTAAGACAATATAAAATTAATTTTTATTTTTGCATTACATGAAATCTGAAACTTGAGTCGATCGATCCGCCTTTTGTTTTATTATTTTTTTTTAATATCGGTCCTATTGAACAGTTTCGGGAATTTAGGGTTTCTATCAGGTGAACGGGACAAAATACAGAAAAATTGGCTTAATTTGCACCTAAAAAAGAAAAAATTGAAAAAAATAAGTCTGCAGATAATATAAAATTAAAATCGACCTTGCATGGCCTTAAATTCCATTACCTAAAATAATTTTTTCCAAACTTACTTATTAATAGTAACAAAGGTAACACATTTTCAAAAAGATGTATTTTGTTCTATCTACTGCATTAAAAAAAATAAATAAAAAAAACAGTTTACAAGTATTTATTCTATAGAGGATTTTAATTACATTAAAGCATTGTTGAACAATAATTTAGGATTATATTAATTTTGTTGGAAGCCACAATTAGATCGACCACTACAAAACTAAAAGAGTATCCTTCTAAGGTAGAATAGCCATAACAGAAAATTCGCGTTCATGTATTTCTGATCGATCTGAACCTCACCAAATGTAATATCAATATATAGATCTATGAAACTTATAAAATTAGATATATAGTTATATACATTTAAATTGTAAAAACCATTTTGCGTTTATAATTAATAAAAAATAAATTTTTTTATGCATTTAGAGAGGTTATGCAATTAGACATATGCATTAAGACAGTATCAACTGCCATTAAAGTTTAGTCTAGAGTTCTGGTTAGGGTTCCGAAGTTCAGTTCAGTTCAATAGAGGTTCAGGTTCAGGTTTAATGAACCTGAACCTGAACCTGAACCTGCTCTAAAAGTTCAATACTGAACTGAACCTGAACTTAAAATTATTGAACATGAACCTGAACCTGAACTTAAAAAAAGTTCAGTTCAGGTTCAGTTCAAGGTTCATGAACATGTTCAGGTTCATAATATATGCACATGTTTACCTAAATCACAAAGTTAGAATCAATTAGTAAAATTTAGAAAATCATAGAAATTTGTATAATTTTATTAATAAAATTATACAAATTTCTATAATTATCTAAATTTTACTAATTGATATAACTTCTTGCACTAAGAAACTTGTTTAGCACCAAAAAATACATCAAATCGGCATATTTATTTTACTTTTCTTAAAATTTGAAGAAAAGATGCTTAATTTTGAAAATTTTCATCACAAATTCAAAATTAAGCATCTTTGACGCAAATTTTAAGGAAAATGAAATAAATTATACCAATATGATGTATTTTTTGGTGCTAAACAAGTTTACTTAGATCAAGAAGTTATGATCAATTAGTAAAATTTAGAGAATCATAGAAATTTGTATAATTTTATTAATAAAATTATACAAATTTCTATGATTCTCTAAATTTTACTAATTGATCATAACTTCTTGATATAAGTAAACTTGTTTAGCACCAAAAAATACATCATATCGGTATATTTTATTTTATTTTCCTTAAAATTTGCGTCAAAGATGCTTAATTTTGAATTTTTGATGAAAATTTCCAAAATTAAGCATCTTTTCTTCAAATTTTAAGAAAAGTAAAATAAAATATGCCGATTTGATGTATTTTTTGGTGCTTAACAAGTTTACTTAGTGCAAGAAGTTATGATCAATTAGTAAAATTTAGAGAATTATAGAAATTTGTATAATTTTATTAATAAAATTATACAAAATGCTATGATTCTCTAAATTTTACTAACTGATTTATACTTCTCACTCTAAGTAAACTTGTTCAGTATCAAAAAATACATATATTTTTATTCAGATTCAAACTAGTTTGCAAAATTTGGACTAGCCCGACCAAACTTATGATTGAGTTTGAGTTTAGTATAAAGTTTTAATAATAAAATTTAGAGTTTGAGTCTGGTCTGGACCAGACCAAACCCGGACCCAAACCTAGAATCACTAGTTCATATGAACACCAGACTGAACCTGAAGATGTTCATGAACTTATGAACTGAACCTGAACTGAACCTGAACCAGCTCTAAAAGTTCAATACTGAACCTGAACCTGAACATGTTTTAAAAAATGTTCAGGTTCAGGTTCAATACTGAACCTGAACCTGAACCTGAACTTGACCTAAGTTCAGTTCAGGTTCATAGGAACACTAGTTCTGGTTAAGTTTTTTGAAGTTAATTAACTAGTTAGCATTCTTAGCTTGAGTGGGGAAGAGGGAATTTTAAACAAACACATTTTGTTGCATATGCAAAAATTATTCAGAATTTTATTGGTTGTTTATTTTTGAATGAAAGGGAATGATGTTAACAGAAGTTTTAACTTCGGTCTATGCATCTAAGTATGGAAGGTTATATTACATGTATGACTGATAATAAATTAGTTTTCTCTTTTTAGCTATCACAAGGCATGATCATGAGCATGAGTAAAAAAAAACAGCAAGTACAAATGCAAGCGCAAATGCATAAGCTATAATTTTAGATGAAGTCTGGACATCGCAAACTCTAGATTTGACTTTTGTCAAAGAAATTTTAAAAGGTGAAATGGCGATTTTTGCGAAATGTGTCGAAACCAGAGAGATTAAAAATTGTTAAAGCCAACGAAACTGTAAGGTTAAAGGTTAAACTTACCAAGCTAAAATTAAAGTTAAAAAATATTATTGTGTTGAATTTATAATATAAAAAAAAGTATGCTATTTTATTTAATTTAATATCATTGCTTCTTACTATACCAAGCGCATATATTCAAAATAAGAGGTCTATACTTCTTTTGCCTCCTTGAATAGTAGAAAATTATATCAAAATTTACTAAACTACGAATTATGAGGTGAAATTTGAATACATACGCGTTTAAAAGACAGTAGTAACTGGTATGGCTTATTCTGCAACCATGATATTACAGTGTATCGATAGGTTTTTTCTTAAAACTTACTAAAAAAATTTATATTTTTTAAATAAAATTTAGCATTATATCAATAATGACGAAAGTTCTGTTCAATGCAAAAAAAAAAAGTAAAATTGAATAATAATGAATTAGCTTATATAATCTATAGCAGCTATTAGCGAAAGTAAAAAGATGTCAGCTGAAAGTAGAAAAAAGTGGAATGAGAAATGTGCTGAAATTGAGCATGAAAAGCTTAAGTTTGATAAAGAAAAATTTCAAGCCCAAGTTAAACTTGAACAATAAAGAATAGAATTAGAAAAGTTGAAAGAAAATGGAAAGATCGAATTAGAAAATTGAAATATGAATTGGAAATAAAAACAAGTCATGAGCTAAAAATGAAAGAAATGGAATTAAAATTAAAAGAAATAGAATTAAAATGTAAAGGCGGTGAATAATTATATTTATTTATCTGTATGTAATTAGTTACGCCCAGATATCCATTCAATAACTATAAAAATCTACATGTAAATACTTTTATCTGTTATAATTTTTATATAATTAAATAATGATTTTTTAAAATATAATTAAATCTAAATTAATACTGTATATGAATTGTCCTTAGGTTTGTTTCTACTTAAAAATTAATATATCGGTCATTTAATTCTATCTTAACCAATATACGCATTGACCCAGTGAAAAAGATTTGAAAATTTTTTATTGTTTTTTGGGAACATAAAATATTAAATTTATGTTCCCAAAAAATTTTTGATGTTCCTATAACTTACTCACTCACTCACTCACTCACTCACTCTCACTCTCACTCTCTCTCACACTCTCACACTCTCTCTCACACAAAATCTATCTCTATAAGGAACACAAATAAGGAACACAAATTATAATTTTTATGTTCCAACTTTGTTCCTAATAGGGAGCATAAATTCTAAATTTAGTGTTCCTAAATTTTTTTAAATGTTCCTGGGAACACTGGGAACATCAAATCTTTAACACTGATTGGACCTGGTTGATATAAACTTAGCTCTATATAATCGAAGTTGTTGGTTGTAACTAAATTGACTTATAGCTGGTTAATATATTTATACATATTTTACAAATATTTGTATATATATATATAATGATAAATTTTAATAAAATTGCTTCAAATTTGGGATGTTAACCTGCTTGCCCAAACTCAGTCTGACATTCAAACACAATGAAACTCGAGTTTTTGTGGGAGCATTATTTTCCATTATCATATTTAAACTCTCCTGCTCCTAAAGAGCTTGAAATCAATTGGATAAGCAAAAGTTTTATATGTAAATTTCATGTATTTGCTTTAATAAATAGTAAGCAGGTTTTATTAAATGTTCTGAAACAGTGTTCCAATGGGTTTTAAGCACAAGCTAATGGTTGGAGCAGGATATCATCCCTGCTTCGAATGTATTAAATAATTTCTTAAATTGTACAATAATGCAAAATGAACTATTTACTCTTAAATTGGAAAATGACATTTGTCAATTAACTATCGAAAAATGGCACATAGATATACTAGCACCTGACCTGTAGCATTATTGTTTAACTATCACTATTATTTATGACAAATCAACAAATGATTATTCACGATTTTAATTTATGCATTTTTGAATCTAATATATAACATGCATATGCAACAGCCTGAGCATTGCTCACAAAAAAATATAGTTTATGTCATAGTTAAAGCTCCAAAGCCAATAACAGTTAATTTGCAAAGCAATAATAATTTTTATTACTAACATGCTTCGTTATTGATTCTGAGTCTTAATTATAACATAAGCTACCTTTTTTTGTGGGCAATGCTAGAGCTATTACAAAGAAATTTCTGGGATACAAATTTAAATCTTATTGTACTAAACATAAAAACTTATATAATTAAAGCCAATTGTGATTATTGTTCTAGTGTTTCAATAAAATTTAAAACTGATTATAGTTAGTATAACAGTTTGTATAATAAAATTTATACTGTAAAATAAGTGATTTTGAATTATTAATTTTTTTTTGTTTTTTATCAATTTTTCATATTGAATTATATCAAACTTTTGAAATTATCAATATTATTTTTATTTTTAATTACTTAATCTTAAATAAAATGGCATCTAATTTTCAACATAATCAACTTATTACTGAAGCTGCTGAATCTAGTAGTAATGAAAGTAACAATAATATGGATTTGGATTCAGATAATAAATCAAGCGATGATGAACTAGAACTTATTCAATTTTGTTCTTTTTATCCACAAATTTTAAATCCTGAACCTTCTCATTATAATCACCCTAAATCAGATGATTGGGTGAGAAATGTATTATTTAATTATGATGAAACTAGATTTAGAAGAACTTTAAGAATGAATAAGACTACTTTTTTTGCATTAGTAAATCAAATTAAAAAACATTCTATTTTTTATTCTAATTCAAATAATCTTCAAACTAATGTTGAAATTCAACTTGCTATGACATTATTTCGTTTAGGAGCTCCATCAACCATCTGGAATGTTTCTATGTTGTTTGGTATTGCCAAAGGTACTTTGTATCTATTTATGGATAGAGTAATTTCTGCTATAAGATTTTTAAAATCACAATATGTTCAATGGCCATCTGGAGACTATAAAAAAAATACATGATGAATTTCAAGAAATGCAAGGATTTCCTTTAGTTATTGGTGCAATTGATAGTTCTCGTATAAGGCTCATAATAGAATTAATAAAGATATAAATTTTTCTAGAAAACATAAATATAGAATTCATTTACAAGGAATATCATTATGATATTGGATGGCCAGCATCTGTACATGATACAAAAATATTTCAAAATTCAAGTATTTATAATCAACAAAATATTTTGTTGAAGGAGAAAGAGTATCTTTTAGGCAATTCAGCATATCCATTACTTCCATTTATTATAACACCATTTAAAGTTCCAGATGGACTACAACAACAACAAATAAATTACAATATTAAATATAGTAAAACTATAGTTGTAGTTGAACAAGCTTTTGGACATTAAAAAAGCAAGATTTTATTTTAAAAGAAATAAGAATTAGAGATCCACCAAAAGGAATAGAAATTATTGATACTGTATTAATTTTACATAACTTTATAGAAAAACATGATACATGGGGACAGTCAAATTATAATGATAATCAAATTGAAATTCAGCCTGAAGAAGATGAAAAACTAATTGATCAAATTTAAGAGTTAAATAATCAATTCAAAAAGAATGTGCAAAAATTAAACAACAAAATTTATTAGAACTTTTAAATTTTTAAAATTTAAATTTATTTATATTTAATATTTTTTATAGTATTTTTTATATTTATATAATTATAATTATAATCAATTTAATATTTTATTTTAGATTTTGCTAAAATGCACCTATGGTGTTTTACACTATATTACACAAAACTATTAGAATAGCCAATCAAAATTTAAGATCAGGTGTAACAAAAAATTTTGTTTTTTTGTTTATTTTTTAAAAAAAAACATTCATATCGCAAAATTTTGCTTATGAAACCACCTTTGGGCTCTAATAAAAAAAATTCCTTGCTAAATTTTGTATATACTAATGTCCTGATAAAATTCCAGGCCTTACCCTAACCCCAAAGTAATTAAAATTTATTTTTTGTTTTGTAAAAATTTTTTTTGTTTTTGTTACATGGATTTGCAAATCTAATTTACCTATGGTGGTAAAACACCATAAGTGCGTTTTATAATAATTGTTTTATTTTAAATAAAATAATTATAATTTATAATTATTATTGCTTAATCATTATTTAAATTCAATTCAATTATATTATATTAGAAATGCATATAGGAATAGATTTGCAACTTGTATATATTTACTTATAAACTATATTTAATTCAATTATATTTTTTAGAGCATATAATAAATATATTTAATTAGACTATTCATATACATAAATTGGACTAACATATTAGAAATAGCACAGAAAGAGGATCATTAGAACTTTGTCTTTTCTTTCCTATTATTCTTATTTTTTTATTTTTATTTTTTTTTATACTTTTTTGTTTAAATAGTACAGTCAACCCTCCATAAATGCAACTCGTAGGGACAAGCCTACAACGTGCATTTAGGGAGGTTTGTATTTAGAGAGAGCCAATTAAATTGCAGCTTTTAAAAATTAGATTATCAAGTTTGTGTAACTTCTACTAAAACTGTATAACCTATCTTAAATACTAAAATTTGATTGGCCACGTGCATTTAGGGAGGTTAGTGTGATATAAAATGTTATTCAAGAGAACGTGCATTTACTGAATATAGAACATGCATTTAGCACTAATAACATTTTAAGGAATAGAAAAAAACGTGCATTTAGAGAGGTATTGCATTTATGGAGGTTGCATTTATGGAGGGTTGACTGTATAGTATATCAAATACACATTATCAAGCTATCTGGTTTTATTTATATCCTTTACACTTCTAAGCAAACATAGAGCCTTAAATACATTATCTAAAATAGCTACTGATTTTGAACAGATTTCAATTAAGAAAATTATTATATGTATGATATAAATTATTTACTATTAGAATATTAATCTCATATCTTCACTTTCTTTTTTTTAAAGGTTAATCAGATTTAGAGTAAGAGCTATATATAAAAAATTCTATTAATATTACTTAACCTACACTTAATAAAAATTACAAATTCTTGATCAAGCTAAAATTTTATAAATTCTTGATGGTGCTATTAATTAAATGTAAATAAAGAGCTCATTGCTAAAAATAAAGAATAAAATTTTTATACTAGTAATAAACAGTGACATTTCACCCTATAAAAAAGTGGTCTGTATAGGCACGTATTTCTACGAAGAGACATGGCTGAGTGTGGAACAGGCGGATGTCTGGGTTTGTACGTCTGTGTACTATGTTGGCATGTTAAATTGGTCAAAATTGGACCGTTTACCCGGACATTTTGAACCGTAAATGGACCGGGTTTTGCTGCACTTTATTAAACCAAAACTTACGGGTTTTGGCACGGGTAATTACATGTAAAATAACGTAATAAAACGTGCACAGTATTGACACGTGCATTGGGTGGCACATATGTAAAACGTAATATACGTGCCATTCTGGCATGTTTTGGTTTGTGTTTTATGCCTTTACGTGCCACATGACACGTGCCTATCCAGACAACCTCGAGCCAACCCGTACCAACACCTGGTCCACTTTCTTATAGGGTCATAGGGCTGGCCTTAGGTAATAGGTTTTGAAAATTTTTTTTAAAAAAATCGTATTAATTAATGATCATTAACATATATACTTTTACAGTATAAGTTTATTATATACATAGACTTTTCTTTGATTCTTATATTATAAATAGTAATAAATTATATATTAAGTATAATGTAAAAGTTTGTCTATAAAACTGTCTTTTATCTAACAGAAAAATTTCTTGTGAATGTTTAATATATAATACGACTATCCAAATATTAAATTCTAATCTTAAAAAACAGAATGATTATTTGATGCTAATATTTAATACTAACTATAAAGAGTTATTAAAATAATAATTGCGCAGCTGATACTGAAAATGGCTGATGCTGAAATTTTGATATAATTTGATCTTATAGGGTTAGTATGAGGTTTGGGAGTAGATTTGATATTTAAAAAGTATTTGTAGATTTTAGCAGGGCTTATAGTTTCAAATTGAGATCCCAAATTTCAGCATCAGCAGTTTTTAGCATCAGCTGCGACAATAATTGTCACAGCTGAAGCTAGAAACGGTCGAAGCCGGAAATTTTAATTATTTAATATGAAATGTTCAAAAATTTTTTGGGCCTTTTGTTAGGGGGTTTGTTATAGGGTTAGGTTTAATAATAAAAGAGTATAAGTAGATTTTGGTAGGGCTTATATTCATAAATCAAGCTCCCTAATTTCCAGCTTTAGCTATTTCCAGTGACAATAATTATTAAACACCAACCATAAAGTGCTGTTAGGATTGTTTAACACTAACCATAAAGAGCTATTAGAATGGTTATTTGATTTATTCGATTATTTGATTTTCACATTAAACCTGATGATTTCTAAATTCGCATAACTGCTATCTTATTCGCCACTGCTCGTTTACTTTTTACATCTCATGTATTATGCAAAGAAAACTTGATGAGGGCATAATTGTTTATCTTTATCCCACAAAATATTGGAGAAATCCACAAATTTATACCATTACAAATGATTATAATTAAGTTATATATTATAAAAAATGGTTGAATATAACTCATTATTTAATAATGGGTCTAACATTTAACAATGAACAAAACAAGGTCGATTCAAAGATATTCAAGCTTATTTTTTTTTTTTAAAAAAAAAAAAATAAAACTAAAAATAACAAATTCATTATCTATATTAATTGTTAATATCATGAATTACGTATTTTATCAATAGTCTATTATATATAGTCTAATTGTCTACATGCATTAAGAATCGTCCAAAATGGCATACCACAAAATGTTGACTATGATTTGTACCCATGGACAATTCATATTATATCTCGAAGAAAATACCCAGCTGTTGTAAAGCATTGAAGACTTGCAAAATCGAATGAAAAATGTCTACCAGATACATTTCGATTCTTGCAAAGACACTGATGCATCAGTTTGCGCCTTATGGTATGTCAACTAAAAATTGAAAATGGTGCGTAACACATTTACAGTGTTTAATTGGTTGAATTGATATAACTTGTAACTACTGTATTTGATGTAGTCCCATATAATTGTCTATTTTGAAAATGAATGTAGGCAATGCAATAGCATCTTTTTAAGCTCGTATTACGTTTAGTATATAATCTTCATTATTTATTTGTTGATATATTGAATTGCATTCTCATTAATATTTTGCCATTTGCGCTGTCTTACTGTTTGTCAAGTATCATTGAAGTTAATCTTTTACTTCTAACATCATTTTTTGCAAACTTTGTTCAGGTATATAACCTCTTTTTGTATCTCAAATCATATATGCCAAAATAAATTTTTATAAATTTTTGTTTTTAATAATTGATTCGTACTATATAATCTTAGTACAATAAAATCTGTTACAGTATCCGTTATATAATCATGTAAACAATGTGATAAAAACAAATTACATAGTACAAGGTGTATTGTTCTATTTTTAGAGATCTACATATACCTGTGACTGAGGTTTAACCATAATAAGAAGCACACTGAGTATGCCAAAGTATTGGCTTTTTTCATTTAACGTAACTTAATAAAAATAATCTATTCATACTAGTACGATTATATGGAATGTGCAACATGAAATGTGGAGGGATGGTATCGTTTAATTTTTTGATATCCACTATGCTGATTTTCGCAAAATCCTTTTTTGGTAGGAGTAATAATTTTTATTTATATATTTTTGGGAAGGGTTATGGAATTTGCTTTTGAATATGACATTATGTGAAGTACGTAATATATGCAATTGCGAAACTTTAAGAATGTGTGTAAAAATTATGTAATTTATGAGTGAGACAAAATTATAGAATTAATGTGTTGCGATAATTTATACCTGGTTATTAAGTTGTTATGATTGTTTTAATATTTTTCTTTATACCCAATTTGATTAGTTAATTATTGTATTGTATATGTAAATTTAACTATTAATTACGTATAAAAAATTGGGCTTGAACTTTACGTCACTTAAATGTAATATATGGAATGTGATTGATGTAATTATTTCATAATTTATTTGCGTTGTTTTTATATATTGTTGGGAAGGGTTATGGAATTTGCTTTTGAAAATGACATTATGTGAAATACATAATATTATGCGATTACGATATTTGGGATAGTGTGTGTAAAATTACGCCTTTAAGAGTAGGGATGGCAAAGTCCTTAAGTCCAGAACTCTAGGACCTGGTTTTGGGACCTGGTCTTTAAAGACTAGGTCCCAATTTTAGGACCTATGTTCATAGATCCGCAATAGGTCCTAATATAAAATATATTAGAACTTAAAATATATTAGTAATAAAATAATAAATATGTTCAATTCAATTTAAACTATTGACAAACATACTATATCTATATATACTGTGAATTAGCTTAGACATACTTTACTTAACATGCTATTCTATCTGTTGCATAAATTTGCTATTTCAATAATATTTTATTGCAAATAAACATGGCAATATATACAGTATTAGTAAATGCTAAATTTTAAATTCAACTAATCAAATCTCTAAAGGATCATAATTAGAATAAGAATACTACTAATATTGCAACATATAGTCTAATTTGCCATGTTAATAAAATTAATACAAGTTATAATACTATGCTACATAATAAGAATGCTTTTCAACCAATCAGCATTTACAATAAAACAAAAAATTTTAATTGGTTAGAAGGTATCAGAACTGAATTCAAGAAGTTGGACATAAGTTCTAGGACTTTTTATATGAGGGCCTGGTCCTTAGGTCTGTGTGGTAGGACTTACAAGTCCTAGGACCAAGACTGGACCTGTACTGACTTTACTATCCCTATTTGAGGGTGACCTTGAATTTTGGGTTTGTGTATAATGCTGAAAGCTATGAAATGCAACGCTTGTAATAATATGTGTAGTGAGGCAAAATTATGGAATTAATACATTGCGATAATTTATACCTGGTTATTATGTTGTTATGATTGTTTTAATATTTTCCTTTATACCTAATTTGATTAGTTAATTATTGTATTGAATATGTAAAATTTAACTATATGTATTATTGGTTAAACCTATTGATTACGTATTGTTACAGGGTGAATTGTAGCTTTATTAACTTATATACGAAAATATATGAATTTTTGTAATTAAGCAACTCGCCAGAGGCGTGACGTTGGTAATTTGGTATTAATTTATTTATTAATGATTTATTATAAGGAATTATTAAGGGAATTTTATTAAATGTATTATGTAATTTATTGGAATCCCGTAGGATGTCCTTTTACAACAGCAAAATCGTAGGGTTTTTATAACTTTTACTTTCTTAAGGAAACCACAAGGCTTAAAAGAAATTATCTAAAAAGATTGTAAGAAGATAAATTCTAAAGTAGGGGCTTACAACAATAATTACATCATAGAAAAGCTTTGCTTCTCCTAATAAAATATTTAATATCGCAGCCTCTTGTAATTATATCTGATTTTCTCTTTTCTTTCTATTCGTACTTGTTATTTTGATTTTTGATTTTCGTGTTTGTTTGTTTATCCTATTCGGCCGACAATCTTTAGCTGATAGACAAACATTTAGCCTCAAATAGGGTGGCGTATATTTCTTTAATCATGAGTTTACTGTGCCCGATTTTGTAGATCTACCTTTTGCCCATGACATTCGCCCACACCTATTTTATGTGTACTACATATAATATCTTAAATAATTGTTTACTAATTTTTTATCTAGAATAGTATCTTTTTAGTAATTTCCTATTTATTGGTATTTCCCTCAACAGTACGTAATTTATATACACCTTTTTTTAGTATCCTATGAACAACGAATGGTCCTTTTCACTTTGGATGTAGCTTATGACTTTTTGAATATTGTTGGGAGGCCTTGTATACTAATACTTGATCTCCTCTTTTTAATTCTTCCAGATATGGTAACTGAAGATCATGTTTTCTTTTAGTACTCTCCTGTGCTTTTTCAACCCTTTTGACAGCATCATTTCGGACTTGAGGTAATACTTCAATTAAATCAAAAAGTCTTTGTAAGAAAGTTCCTTCTAATAATTCTTCATTTTCATCAGGATGTATTGGAAATCTTGCTTCTCTTCCATATACCAAAAAGAAGGGAGTTATTTTGGTAGTATTTTGTTTAGCTGTTCTATATGCAAAGAGTATTGAAAGTATTAAGGAGTCCCATTCCTTTACATTGGTTACCAGTTTGGATATGGATTCACAAAGTGTTTTATTAAAACGCTCTACTAATCCATTGGTTTGGGGATGATAGGGTATTGAATAATGATGATTAATGGTAAATTTCTTAAAAATTCATCCATTAATTTATTACGGAAATGTGTTCTCCTATCTGATAGTAGATATTGTGGACGCTCATGATGATATACAATATCTTCATATATAAAATCAGCTACTTCTTGAGCATTAGCATTTTTGATTGCTTTTGCCTCAGGCCACTTAGTCATATAGTCTGTAGCAACTACAATATAACGGTTACTACGTAGAGTCTTTGGTAATGGCCCAACAATATCAATCCCAATTTTAAAAAATGGTGCCTCTACTGGGATTGGATGTAAGGGAGGTTTAGCCATATTTTTTCCTCTTCTTTGGCAAGCATCACAGGTACGAACAAAACTTCAGATATCAGTATACATTTGTGGCCAATAATATCTGTTACGAATTTTGTTGAACATGATATCTATTCCAAAGTGTCCTCCCAATGGATGAGTATGGATTAAAAATAGAATTGGTTCAACCTCATATCTTTGAATAACTCTTAATAGATGGTTGATTTTATGTTTGTCTTTCTTGTAGATTAGATTATTTTTTACTTCAAATAATTGACTTTGGGCTTGTATACTTCGTCGTTCTTGTGAGGTTAATGTGCGCGATAATATATGTTCTGTGAGGTATGTTTTTAGTAGTTAATATCTAAGTGGTTCCATCTTCTTATTAGTGCCAGAACACCGACTACCTGAACAGAATTATTTTTAATGTCAGATTTTCTTTAAAAAAAAATCTACTAACAAAACTATTTCTAAAGAATTAGATTTGTTCTGTGCTTAATAGTTATATAGAGTTTTTAAGAATATTGTTATATTACTAAAATAATTTGGTATAGATTATATTATCCTTATTATATATAAAGTGTTTTCTAATAAGGTATTAAAATGTTAAAAATATGCTAGTATAATATTATTATCCCTACTTTGAAAATTTTTGCTCCGAAAAATTCAAATAATTAATATTCTAATATCTAAAGAAGGAAGAAAAATAAAATTTAAAACAGAATAATGTTAATAATATAAGAAGATACTAAAACAAAAATTGTAATCTAGGCCATGTATCCTCAGTGCACTGGGCAGTACAACAACCTTGGCTTGTATTGAACACTCAACAGCCCTTCATATCAATATCACCTGATTACGCTGATCAACCAGGTACAGAGCATGTTTCCTCTGTGCACCGGGCAGTACATACGCTCTAGGTAGGTATCGAACACACAGCTATCTCAACAGCCCTTCACATTAATACCACCTGACCACAACTGCTGATCAACAATAATTTAAAAATTGTACTCCTTTTGTTGATCAAATTTCTGCATAAAATTATCCAATTAAATTGTCGAATGTGTCCATGTTGGTAGATCTTCAATAATTATATTATAGGCGTATGTCATACTGCATACACTTTCACTTTTTCCCAAAGGCAAAAACAAACAAACCAAAAAAAATGGGTTGTCAATATCTCCGTAATCATTTGAAGTGTAGTTTTTATCGTGCTGGTAGAAATAATAATAAAATAATAATAATGAAAAATAATAACAATAATGATAATGAAAATAATGTAAATAATGAAAATAATAATAATAATAATGATAATGATGTTATTATTATTTCTTCGGATGAAGAAGAAGTACACGGTTATCCGTATAAGATCTATTCATTTGGTTTTTCTGAAGAAGAAATGTAAATAAAATTATTATTACTATAATATATATATATATATATATATATATATATATATATATATATATATATTTTTTTTAATTAAATAATAAAATTAATATTATTGTAGATTTAGAAATGAATTTAGGAGCTTAGATAAAAAAGTCTGGCTTCTTGATCTTAATTATAATGAAGCTACTGATACGGGAAAATAAAGACAAGCAGTTTATTTTAAGAATGAGAGAGATAAAATAATTCGCCAGATATATCATTTAAGAAAGCATTGTGAGGAGATGGGATATAGACTTTTCTTTGATGAATAAACTGTATTTTCTTTATATCTATTTTTTAATAAAATTTAAGCTTCTAAATTCTTTTTGTTAAAATTTTTATTTTTTATTTTTTATTTATTTTTTTTTTTGAATAAATCATATTATAATAAAACTTATAAAACTTTGAACTAGTTTTCTTTTGAATTACACTAATTAGTTTCAGATTTTGCGCAGTACTTATTTGGTAGCTAACCCTGCCAGTACAAGGCTTGATACGCGACTAACAGGTTGAACAAACCCCCAATTTTCGCATAGTACCTATTGTAGCTTTAGGCCCCGCCGGCACTAGGCTAGATTAATGACTTACAGGCAGAGTACCTTTTTTACCAATTTTTGCACCATAAGGTGACTTACAGTCAGAGTACCTTCTTTTACCAATTTTTGCACCATAAGATGACTTACAGGCAGAGTACCTTAACTATTTAGTGTAATTCAGAGGTTTTAATTGAAGTTTTATCTTGTGTTATTTGTTTTGCTAATTTATTATAGCATTTAGGAGTTCCAGGAGTAAATTCAGGTCGTAGTCCCATATAAATTTTTATAACAAGATTCTCAAAATCATGGCCATCAAAAGCTCTAGATCCTGTTGATATTGCTGTCATGATTATTCCTAATGAATAATTACCTGTTGATTATATAAATATTATTTTCATAGTTAATCCTTTATTCAACAATGCTTTTTCTGCTTGTTGTATTAAAATTTTAGGAGTAACGTAAGGTAAGACCCCATATAATCCTCTTGATTTATTTTCTATCAATATCGTAAGTCCCAGATCTGAAACATATGCGCTATCAATATCATGCTGCAAAATGTTACTACTATGTAAATCTTTATAGATAAATATCGTAAAGATTATTATTTAAGAATTTTCTCCTAGTAAATTCTAAACATAGCTTCCATATCGTCCTTTGATATTCCATAGCACTTTAAAAATGATGGATATACGTATCTGATTTCACAAAATATTCTTAATTCATCTATAAATTCAATATGTCATAATATACAATCACAAATTCATCTTTTCCTATTTCTTTAAGATGATTAAACGATTTGTTGTATCTTTGATACCATTGAATAGCTTTTTGTATATTTTTATATAAACAGAGGTTCGAGGTTCGAATTTTGCATCTGACCTTGCACGTGATTAAAATCTGACGCTTTAACTGGCAGGCTGAAAGTGGTGTCAATGTACGTAGGGTATTGCTACAGCGTAATTCGAAGTTTAGATATGTAGTAGCTTCGCTACTATTAATTTTGTCTTTTATCTTCTTTAGACAAGTTAATAAATTTTTCTCTTCTTCTTGGTGTAGCGGCGTTTGAATTTTCAGTATATGCATAACTATCATCTCGATAATTCGTTATATATATAAGATGTAATTGGTCAAGATGAAGCCTAGCAAGATAAGACGATTTGAATAGAGGAGTGTAGAATTGATACGGATCCTTTGGAACTTCTGGTTTTGTGGAGTTAATGCCGAATTTTTGATAAGTGTTCTTTACTTATAGTATAATTCTTTAAAGGTTTATTCGATTAATACAAATCTTTATTCGTAGGTTCGAATGTAAGGTTATGACTCGATTCGGTGTTACATGTCGCAAGATTTTGAGGCTGACTGAGTTTTGGGACGATCAATGTTGAATCGCGGGTCTATAAGTAGGAAGTCACGGGTTACGGCAACTAATAATTCTATTCGATGTGATGCTGGATAACTGAGTGACCATCGGTGAAATGATTAGCGTTGGTTTATTGAAAAGGTAAGGGAAATGATCCTATTATTAAGAAGCTAGGTTTTAAACATTCGTAAGGTGGGACTTAGGAGACTTGCGTTTTGACTGAATTTAATTTAGGGTATGCTTTGGCTTCTATGGCGTCACAAGGTAATAGACTAATAATTTATATATGGTCTTCGAATATAATTATTAGTTAATAAAAGGTAAGGAATGAATAAATTTTTTATATTTATCCTAGTCTTTTGAGTTTATGCGTCGATTTCTATAACAAAGTTCGTTACTTTTATTCTTCAAACTTTTTAGTAATTTTCGTGACTAATTTATTGGTATATTTTGTGCTTTTGATATTTAATATGTTGATAGATTTACTATATTCTTTCTATTATCCGTTTATATTTTTACAATCTTTAGATACGGTACGTCGACCAGGTGACTTAACTTCTTCAAGAATTGTTGGCGGAAAAGTAGTACGAATCTTAATGAATCTACTGTCTAATAAAGAATTAGATGCTTTGTTTTGAAAATTAATCAAAATCTTGACTCGATTGTTGATTCTTTCGTAATAAAGATATCGACGGAGCAATTACAGGCTTAGTCTATAATTCGTAAGTTGACCCTAATAAACTAAGTAATAACTTAACTATCGGTGATAAATTTGTAGAAATTTAGATTTAAGGTTAAAATCTATAATTGGTAAACGTATGGTAACGTTCGTAAAAAAAAAAGTTTCTTAAATAAATTAATTTATATCGATATCGGATAGAAATTAATTTTAGTTCAATTAGACTTTCCACCAGTTCGTGTATTACTGTAATTATAAAAATCAATTAATCTATACAATATGTTAATTTATTCCGGGTCTCACGGTTCTTTTCAGATTTATTGTTGTGTGGTTAAACGAATATAAGTATCTTTTATACTTATATATATTTTTCTCGTGGTGGTTCTAATTCAACTCTAATTATATAACTCTTCTTCTATTTTAGGGTGTACGGGCTGAAAGATTGAAATGCAATCGTTAATAATATTAACGATCAATACGTGATCAAGGACGAAATTGAATTTATGCAGGTGATCAATTGAACAATGGCAGTGATCGATTGTTCGATAAATCAGGTAATCAAAGAGGTTATCGATTGATGTTTTTATAAAATTTAATGATTAATTTGATATTTCTTTCTTTTATCTGGGTTATATAATTTTATGAAGTCAGTATCTCACAGTCACCACCAAATGTTACAGGGTGAATCATAGCTTTATTAACTTATATACGAAAATATATGAATTTTTGTAATTAAGCAACTCGCCAGAGGCGTGACGTTGGTAATTTGGTATTAATTTATTTATTAATGATTTATTATAAGGAATTATTAAGGGAATTTTATTAAATGTATTATGTGATTTATTGGAATCCCATAGGATGTCCTTTTACAACAGCAAAATCGTAGGGTTTTTATAACTTTTACTTTCTTAAGGAAACCACGAGGCTTAAAAGAAATTATCTAAAAAGATTGTAAGAAGATGAATTCTAAAGTAGGAGCTTACAACAATAATTACATCATAGAAAAGCTTTGCTTCTCTTAATAAAATATTTAATATCGCAGCCTCTTGTAATTATATCTGATTTTCTCTTTTCTTTCTATTCGTACTTGTTATTTTGATTTTTGATTTTCGTGTTTGTTTGTTTATCCTATTCGGCCGACAATCTTTAGCTGATAGACAAACATTTAGCCTCAAATAGGGTGGCGTATATTTCTTTAATCATGAGTTTACTGTGCCCGATTTTGTAGATCTACCTTTTGCCCATGACAGTATAAAAATTGGGCTTGAACTTTACGTCACTTAAATGTAATACTGTATATGGAATGTGCTTGATGTAATTATTTCATAACAAATGCTGTGACTGAACTTTTTCTGACATTGTCTTTTATCATTAGTATATTCCAAACTTTGCCTAAATTGAGCTTACAATTTAAATAATACTCATAAACATTATGCACAACTTACACAACACAGAAATCATATAACAATTAAATTTTAATTCGAAAAAAAAATCAAATGCATAAATCGTTACCAAATAAAAAAGCATTATATTTAAAGTAATAAAAGTTATAATAAAGCATTATATTTAAAGTAATAAAAGTTATAATAAAGCATTATATTTAAAGTAATAAAAGTTATACTAAGTCATAACTTATAATAACCGTAACCGATATCCGTCAAAAACTCCTAAAAAACCAGTTAAATCTGTGAAAAAATAAAATCATTACATATTATTTATGATTCAAATTAACAATGAGCGTGAGAATAAAAAAAAACTCTATTACTATATTTATCATAAAAAATTCTCAATTATGACCGAAAGTGCGCTAAGCGATGATGTAAACACCTTATCAAAAACCCGTTTCTAATCCGCCTTATGATTTCCTATTAATTTCCTTATTCAGCAATTTTACACTAATACAAATACGGATTACATCGTGAGAATCACTAAACTATGCATCAAAAATTATAATCAAGATTTTGCGACAAATGCAACTATAATATCAATACAATAAAAAAAATTGATTAAGCAGCATTTATAAAAAAATATATTTTGCAATAACATAATTTATATACAAAATGAACAATATGGGATCTTTGCTAGGAAAATCACCAAGATTTTCCGATCGGGCAAATTCGGACCAACTTAGACCAGAATATCGGTTCTTATTTACATGTGTCAGCCTTTACTTTATTGATTATATAGTTTATTTGATAAACTATAGAATCAATAAAGTAAAGGCTGATTTACATGTAAATAAGAACCGATATTCTGGTCTAAGTTTGTCCGAATTTGCCTGATCGGAAAATCTCGAAGGGTGATTTTCCTAGCAAAGATCCCATATAATTAATCAAATATATATAATAACAACCAAAATTTTACAAAAAAAAAAACCAAACTAAAACAAATCAATATAACGTTGCCAAATACAAAATAATAAACCTATTTATCAAACAAAACAGATAAGCTTCAAACAAATCATTCTTTAATACCCGTGCTTTTAGCCGTTTTAGTTCGTCCTCTTGTATTATGCACCACAGGCTGAAACTCTCTTCCTTTGCCTTTATTCGTATTTCTACTAAAACTAGACTCACAAACATCTTCCAAAATAATATTTTCCCCGTAATATTTATCCTTATCACGACCGACTACACGCTTATCTTCACTAGAACAAGAATCAACATATTCAACGTTATCATCCTCTTCATCTACCACTTTCGTACATTTTGATGAAAAATAATCATCAACAGTTGAGTTAACATGTTCAACATAATTATCTGATTCGTCTTCCACCCTCGCGCGTTTTGATGAATAACAATCATTAATAGTCGAATTAACTGAAGACCTAACACATTCTAAACTCTCGTCACTAGACACCTTATTAGGATTTTCGCAGACACTTTGATGAGCAGATAGAAGTTTCGATCGAACAGAACTATAAAATCCTGGTGTGACTTGTGAGCTATCAGAACCTGAAATTCTTTCAACATAAAACTATCGGTAGCGTTTACATATAAAATATCCTCTATAACTTCCATCTGCCCAATAATAAAAAAACTGACTCGTTTGGCTGAATAGAACTTCTCAAATGTTGAAACCTGTTATTAAGATGGTAATATAATCTTGACCATAAAATTATAATTTTTTTGATTAACATAATCTTTTACTAAAACATTAATCATCGCATTCTCTTTATTAACCTTTCTCATTACATCTTGAGCAATACCAACTAATGAAACTTTCAGAGGACACCTGTTCGAACCAGGATCTCTTTTTATTGTAAGATGCGTAGATGACGCAACAGTCATCTAAAAAAAACAAATAAAATAAAAAAATAAAATTTAGCAAATTACTCAAAATAATAAATTAAAAAATTAATTATTTACTTTCAACTTAAATTTTCCATTATATGTGTCAGGTACAATCTTTCCACCAACACAATAAAACTCATCCCTTTCAAAAATTGACTGTGTCTCTCGTCACTACCTAGCGGACCAAACAGAACCACCTCCAATTCGCGATCTTCACTCTCAAGAGGATAAACACTTGTATCCCGCACAAAAGTCAATTTTAAATCATTCTATCAGACAAGTAAACCTGATTGATTCTCACGATCGTATCAGCATAACACGGCATTTTCTAAATCGCGAAATAAAATGAAATGAAAATAAAAATAAGAATAAAATAAAATTAAAAAAAAAACTACAATTTATAACAATTAAAATTTCAATATCCCAATGACAACAAAAACGTAATAAAAATAATCCTCAACAAAAATTAACTTAATAGACTAATTCATAACAAAATAAGAACAAATATAATCATAATGACTACATTATTACAAAATTATAATAAAAAAAAATAACCAACGCTTATAACAATAATTTACAATCTTATTTATTAATAGATAACCGCCCAACGCGATCACTAAACCAAAATGAGATGATAAACCGAAAAAATATGCAATATTACAGGCTATATGCTTACCATAACAAGTAAAATGATAAGCATCCGCAAAATCTTATAGTTTAACCAAACATAACAGTTTTTATCTTAATAAAAAAAAATCTTTTGAAATAATACTATCACATACATTATACAAACTATTAATTACATTAAAAACATTGAGGAAAAACACTGCACTATATTTATCACAAATAATTACTAGCACCACCCAGTGTAATAATATATCTGCATCATATTTTTAATGTATTTAAATAAGAACATTGTTATTTGAATATTTCGTTATTTATTAAATTTATTTAATAATCAATATAAATCAATTGCGCTTAAACTTATAATAATTTTATACAAAATATAGAATTATACTAGGACTCCACGCCTAACTATGCAAGTCGTGAAAACTATTTCAACTCAATTCATGTTATTTCGGTACTGATTTTTGATATGTAATTGCTGCGATATTTAGAACTTTAATATCAAAACTCGATGCCAAAATATATTCACCATAACCGAAATAGTATCTATAATATGTATAATTATAACACTATTTCAAAGTAAACTTTAAATTTCATATTTCCCTCACTCATAGTTTATGCAACTGCATTACGCAGCTACTTATTTAACAATCATATACCTACATACCTACGTACAGTACATACGTACATTCATACGTAATCATTACACAAATGACTACGCAACACTAATAAAATAATCACGAATATAAGTACAATAATAATCAATAAATTTATATCGTTTCACAAAAAACATTCATATAAACGACACATAATATCTATTATTACAACAGCAGATAATTTAAACCAAAGATAGTTTTATTAAAATTTGACAAAATCATAATTGAGAAACAATTAACTAACTGCGCTGACCAGAACAGCATTGACATCTCGCGAAAAGTCGGCATAAAATTGAAACCGTTGAAATTATTCCCTTCCTACCAGAGCAAACCGATTGAAAGTGAAGAAATGTGCATGAAAGAATGACATGAAAAAACGATAGAACTACGTATCTTCATCTCACGGCGAGTTAGACTAATCACACAAATTTAAATTCAAACACCTGCAGGCCTGACTACATCATCCCTAATTCTTATACTTACATTATACCATCCAATTCTTAATCCAATGTATTATACCATTGCATATACTAAGTTAACCTTTATTTATCATTGGTCTTTCCACACCTCCCTTCCTTTACATCAACTTTTCATTATCACATACAATGATCTTACTTATAAATATATTTTCAATGCAAACGTCGTATGCTATTCTACTTGCCAATTACATAATATCCTATCACTTCGCACGAAAATAAAAAATACTACATTGAATTTTCTGATTAATAAATGTGCCGGATCATAATGAAATCCAGATTAAAATGAAATTATAGTATAAATATCTCAGAAAAATAAAATTTTTGGGGTGCATTTTTTAGGGTTAAGATTAAGGTTAGAGGTTAGATTTAGAGTAAAGTTAATATTAAACAAATATTAAACAAATATTCGTGAGTTTTAGAAAGTTAGCAGGTTAAATAAAAAACGTAGATTTCATTATAAATTATGATACGCAACAATAAATAGCGTGACGGACAATCACTTGTATTTCAATATAATAAAAAGATAATAAATAGCAAATAAAAAAGAAAACTAAATAACGTATAAATATAATTAAAATCAAACTTGATAACCAACTATTACAAGTGATTTTTATAACATATACCCATATGGGGAATCGGGAAATCAAAATTTAATAATTAATTTTTTATCACGGACATATCAGTGCGAGATGCTTAATCAGCACATATTTTAGGTTAGATAATTATTGACGTCCGTTGTAATGTTTATATTATTAACCATGTAACAATTAAGCACCTCGTACTGATAAGTGCGTGATACCCTATTCTAATCATTATTATTATCGCTATATAAACAAATTATTGCAATGTATATTATTTTGTTTTTATAATCGTATTAATATTGATGGCGGATGCACTAGATAGAAAGCTTATATACAAAAGAGGGACTTGCTTTAGTTGTCGAAAGTGTTTATACTGTGCAGTTTATTTGCAAACACAAAAATTCAAATGTGATATTACAAAACCACTCATAGAGGCAATCAAACTGAAGCTGTCAAATATGCGTATACACGAATTTTTACGCCCAATTGGACAGAAAATCAAGTTTCTTTTGCTCGAGAAAAATATATTGCATTATTAAGTAACTCTTTTAATTTTTCACTTTGTTCACGATGCATTAATTGGCTATCAAGATCTTGAATAAAATCAAAAAAAAAAAAAAAAAAAAAAAAAAAAAAAAAAAAAAAAAA
>QKWP01000018.1:164225-190618 GCA_003550325.1 Gigaspora rosea | reverse complement strand
GACAAGAACGATAAACCCAGTGATCATCACATCACGTGAAATTATGCAGGTTTACTAGCACTATCAACCCTAACCCTAATCTAACCCTAACCTTAATTTAGGCCGAGTGCTTAATCATGTGATGTGATGAACACGAATATATCACTCTACCTATTTAAACGAAATTCTAATCGGGGAAAGATCTTGTCGGAAAAATGATGTCGGAAACATGTCATGTCGGAAAAATGTTCTTTCTGAAATACGTCATGTTAGTAAAATGTCTTTTCGATAATATGTTCTGTCAAGGAAAGGAGAGGTCGAAAACATGGTATGTCAAGGAAAGATTCTGTCAACAAAAAATGCTGTAGGTGAAACATTCTGTCGGGGATATGGGGTCGGTAAAATGAGCTGGCGGGTAACTAGCTTTCGGGGAATCAAGATACAATGATAAAAACTATTTCTATTTGGAAATTGGTGATAATCTTTCTCTGTTAGAAACGAGAGTAAAAAAAAGTAGGAAATTTGGGAAATATCGTGAATTTCCCATGATATGGTGGTCCCTGATCGTTCACACCTTTTTGAAAACAGCTGTAATACACGAAAGAAATATTGAGCATCCGAAATAACGTAATATGTTTAATTTTACCTGAATATACGAAATTCCTAGAAATTACAATTGATTCTTATAATAAATAAAATCTCAACAAAATTTTTATAAAGTTAACATAAAAATAAATATAAATTAAAATTCTGAACGTAATAAATTTCACTGCGCAGCTATCTTATTTATTTATTTGAGGCTTCACTAATATTTACAAATGTGGCCGTGTTTGGTTATAAATAGAAGAAATATACGAACCATCATGTGATTAAAGTAATTGAAGTTTCGAATAAATAAAAAGCTTAATAATGATTATCTTTTGTAAATATACTATGCCACACAAATATCAAAACTTCCGATTCTTCATTTTAAAATTTTATAAGAAAAATAATGTCAGTTCTTTTAAAAACTGCAAATGTCGTCGGATTTCTTGCATTAGTAGCTGTAGCAGTTTTTCTAATACTTGAACATTTCCCAAACAGTAATAGTCAAAATAATAGCCAAAATGCGACTAACAGTACTGAAACATACCTTATGCCTGAAGAATTTACTTTTGGAATTTGGTTTTTGATTTTCCCATTACTTCTTGGTTTCATTATCTTTCAATGGTTCAGTTGGGCTGAAGATGCTGTAGTCTATAGTGTTTCGTATTTTTTTTTCTGTCAAGCAGTCTTGAATGTTGTCTGGTTGATTTTATGGGTAAATATTTTATTTCTAAATTCTAAAAAATGCCTCATCATAATTCAGTTATTAATTTTATTTCTATTAGGGTCTCACTTTTTATCTTATAGATGCTATTATACAAGTGGCCATCTTCATATTGTTTACCTTAATATACTTCAACCTCTCAACCCACTCCGACCTTAAAGGACCTTTGGAAAATTTCTTCCTAGTTTATCCATTTTCAATGTTAGCTTCCTGGAATTTGTATGTTTTGTTCCTTTATTTTTGGATTGCCATCCCGACTCTTAATTCTATTCCTTTAACCACTGTCGCTTTAGCTTTTCTATCAATTTCTGGTTTATACATTGTTGATTATTATTGGAGAAAAGACAATATTTTTGCTTTTACTATTATCTGGATATTAGTTGGTATTGCTGTTAAAAATGTCGAAACTATGCCTGTATATACAACTGCTTTGGCAGGAATTGGGTTAATTGTTGGTGGCATTTTTAGAAATTGGTTTTCTTTTTCAATTGAATGGTATAGTAGCTTTAGATTCATTGAAACTGGTGGTGAATACGGGTCATCTTACAGAAATTTTAGAACTGAGGAACCTTTTGGACTAAGTGGTTCTTATATGCCAGAACGTTTTGATTCGTAACTTTTTAATAATATATGTAACCTTTCAGTTAAATTAATTTTTTATGTATTTTGCTATTATAATTGAGAAAACATGCATACAGTATTTAAGATGTTTTTTATAGTTAATATATTTAATGTCAAAAATGTATATAAAGTATTTTATATCTTTGTCGGATCCTGCTATACCTAAAGGTGTAGACATCTTGAGATCATAGTGTTTCAACTTTCACTATTAAAGTTACGACTTTCAGCGGATTTTACGGAATTGGGTTTACATGGGTTTGTAAAATGAAATTAAATTTTAGTGACTTTTTATTACATGATGTATATAAAAATAATTTAAGGAGTAATTAACAATAACTATACATAATTAAATTAAAATTTAATTTTGTATCGTTATTGTTAATCACTCCTTAAATTATTTTATATACTATAATTTAAATTCGTTTTCAAACCCATGTAAACCTAATTCCGCAAAATCCACCGATATGTTGACATTTGGTAATAATATAAATTGTAAGTAATAACAAATAATATACCATGTGTCGTATAGTGTTACAGCTAGTTGTGAAAGTAATAAAACAATACGCACGAATATGCGGTTTATCAATAACTCATGATTTATAATTCGAAATCAGCCCTTTGATTAATATGAAGAACTCTTTTATATATACTGTAAACTGTTGACTCTATGAATTGGAGTATTCAGCGACTTATATCTGGATGCTATCCATATTATCTCGAAGAATAACATTTTTACACATTGAAGAGTATCTAGCTGGTGTAAAGCATTGAAGACTGGCAAAAGTTGAAAGAAACGTACAACGGTATATCTCTAATTTTTGTAAATATCTGGGTACAAGAGCCAGCATTTTACGGTACTTTTTCTTACTGCGCTCTCCCTTGCACTCACAACGTTGCTCTCATCCATTGTCACAATCCTGCACGTGTGTTGTAGTATTCTAGACAAACAATATCCATGCACAATTAGTGATTATAAGGTCACGCAAAGTTAATTTTTCGGTTTGCATAACATGATGTTCCAAAATTCCAGTCGGCGGGTCGGATTTTTTTTTTTTAATCTGCTGTAAATTAATAAGCTCATGTTCGCATATAAGGCCACGCAAAGTTAATTTTTCGGTTTGCATAACATGGAATCAGAAAATTTGGGATTTTTTTTTCGGATCTATCGGAAATTAAGGTCACCATCGGGCGACACCGGTGAAAAAATTAAAGAGCAAAAACGGAATAATTGGCACAGTTGGAATTTAAAAAAAAAAAAAATTTTTTTTTTTTTTGAAAAATTGGGTTGGCGGGTTAATGCAAAACCTAATCCTCAGGGGGCACCTGCCTACACCCGAAACGGAAGGAAAACCGAAACTTCAAGAAGGAACACGGAAGAAGAGTACCGAGTGGCACGGGACGAACTACCGGGGACCAGATAGGAGCTGAAACCGAAAACACCGCCGGCGGGCAACGTGACGAATGAAGGGGTACCTTAGTGACTGAGTACAGAGTAGGGTGGTACAGATAGCCTAGAAATAGATTCCGTAAAAATTGTATAAAGTTTAAATGAAATTAAATAAAGTACGCCAAGGGCGTCCTGGGTCACCTCCAGGTTTAGAAAAAAAAAAATAAAAAAAATAAAAAATAAAAATAAAAAAAACTAATCGATAAGAATTTTATAACCTTGGTCGGTATTTTTGACACGATTAAACCGCCTTAGTCGACTAAATTAAAATTGGAAAATGTCTATTTGTTTCCTATATACTGTACATAAATTTATTACCTACCGTAAAATCTCGAAATAGCGGGCATGGGCGTTATTTTCGAATCTTAGCCCGAATTAAGCTTAACTCGAGCCGAAAATTGTAAATTCACACCTGCGCTTTATTTCGAGATTTCACAATATTTAACCTTTTAAAAAATTTATTTGTACTTTATCATATTTTATAAACCAAATTAATGAATTCCTTTATCCAATAGTATCAAATATTACTATTTAAGTTAAAGAAATATACCGTAAAAATCGCACCAGTTTGAAATGCCAGTTCGTGACTTATACCCGGATACATAAAGTATTATACATGCTATATATGTTATGCGTCGTTTATTGATTCTTGTCATTCAAGGATTGACATGAAATATTTCTGAATCGCATGTTATACTTTGAAATTTGTATTGATATAAGTTTACCAATATAAAAAACATATATATCATATTTAAATAAAACATCATTCGTATTGTTATTTATTCTTGCATTGGCCACGCAAACACAGCCAGACAAGTGCATGTTTTTGTTTCACAACTGGTTTTTCGGCAGTGACCGATATAAGTTTTTTTTTGAGTTTAATTTTTTGAGTTTAATTTTTTGTATAGAAGATTTAAGACTTGGATCACTAAAAAAAAATTCTATTAACTTAATAAACAAAAATTAAATTTAATATTGATAACAACAAAAATAATATTTTTCCAAGTTTTTTTATTGGCCTTCATTTTCTGTCGCATGCGCAGCACAGATCGCTTCATAAAAATTCTCTATAGAGCTTAAGTAAATGAAGCTCTTCTGTCATACCGATACGAAGTATCTTAAAAGTATTAGTAATCCAGTGACTTAGCTTTTAAACGTGCTAAAGGCTTGGATTTTTTAATATATTTAAACATTCATTATAACGATTAATACTCATTAAGCTTCGATTAATTTTTCTTTGGTTGTCATGCTTTTCTGATATTCTATCGAAGGACTCACGAGACAGAAAACTATATGTTTGCGGCTCCATAATATCAATAAAGAAAAAAAAAAGATTTATGAAAGTAATCAATTATTAATTTTTTACGATACTTTATTGATGCATTTTTAAACAGGATCAGTAAAAATTAGTAAATAACACACGTCAATCCCTGAATGACGGAATCGATCATCGACGCATATATATCAGGTAGATATAGCAAAACATATTGGGTGCACCCCAAATAGAGGTACCCCGGATACAAAATTAAGTAATTAAAATCCGGGGTACACGGGTCAGATTTTTACGGTATATAATTAGTTCTAGTAATAAATGTATCTTAAAAGTTTGTAGTGAATATTAATTAAAAAAACTTCAAAACATCTTATTCATTAAGGTTTTTAGGATTATCTTAAATAAAGTGTATGCAACATGTATAATAACTAAAAATTTTGCTTATGAAATACCTCTTTAGGTTCTAACAAAAAATAAATTACCCAAAATTTTAGTATTAACCATACCCTTAAATTTTATATTATATTGATTTAAGAACAATGAACCCAGTGATAATTCATTCCATCACGTGAAATCATGCAATTACGTCATCTGTTTACTAACACTAACAAAGTTGGCCTAAAATATTATCACCTGAACCTAGCACTAACACTAACTTAGGCCGAACTATTGTCAATGGGTTCACTATTCTAGAGACTACCCCACGTATTTACATACATTTAATGATGGGCTCTGTCGGTCATTTTCGGCAAACCGTTTTATGACCGTTAGCCGTATCTTGAAGATACGAAAATGACTGACCGATTGATGTAAATTAAAAAAATTTCTTTTAATTATTTTATATCAGAATATATGAGTCTTTGCCTTGAAAATCTCGTTCCGACATTTCCGATCAGGCTAATTCGGACAAATTCAAACCCGCGTACCGGTCGTGTTTATATATAAATCGTCTTTGACTTTATTGATTCGATTAGTGAATTGACCCGTCTAAAAAATCTCCACCCGGGTCACCCGACGGGTGGACCATGTGCCACCCGGGTGGAAACGGGTCAGTCCAAAAAAAGACACCACCCGGGTCACCCGACAGGTGACCCGACGGGTGACCCGTCGGGTCACCTGGGTGAATTAAAAAAAAATCTCTGGTGGTTAATATGACTAGTGATTTTACCCTGGTGGGTGTAATCTATAGTTGGTGGTAGAATTAATTTTACAAATTAATACGGTTACGGCATTGCCGTATTTTTTGCCGTAATTGCTGTGAGCCGTAAAGCCGTAATGCCGTAATGCCATAAAGCCGTAATGCCGTAATGCCGTAATGCCGTAATGCAGAAATACTATCTGCTATAATACCGTTTATTAAAATTCTGTACTGCATTATGGTTTCCTTTAAATAATATACTATTAAATATTTTTCGAATTTGATTCTATCGACTTCATTGACTTTGTACATGTAATGACTATGAATAAAGGGGTAGGTCTAGGTTTTACTTTGACTTAAACGTCGTGATTTATTTTTTTTTGGCCAATTAGACCAGTCTATAAGTCATTGTTTGAGAGCGTCTTTAGCGAGCTAATTGATCGGAAATGACATAATTGTTAACAGCATTTATGGTTCATATATGCATACATACTTACGTGTTTAAAATTTATTATATTGTATTCTGCTGCAGAATACACTTTAAATAACTTTTATGTTACCGATTAATTAATGTAAATGAAATGATTGTATTGCAAATAATAACATATTCATCAGTTTCCGGTTTGGAGTGACTCAATTACTTAATTATAACATTATAATATTATACCGTAGTTACGGTATCGCATTGTTACAATGTTATTGCGACATGGCATTGCGGCATTGAATCGCGGCATTATAGAATATCACGTGAGTTCTCTTAGAAATTTGGTTTAATTTGCATAATCGATATAAATTTGTATTAATTTGTATCGGGTCTCTGCCCGTGGGTGACCCGCGGGTTGACCCACCTGTTCTCACCCGGGCTGTTACAACTTGACCCGGGTCACCCACCCACCCGCGGGTGACCCGGGTGACACCCACCCGGGTCAAAACACTAGATTCGATAGTTTATCGAGTAAACTATCGAATCAATAAAGGTAAAGGATGATTTACATATAAACACGAACCGATACGCGGGTTTGAATTTGTCCGAATTAGTCCGATCGGAAATGCCGGAACGTGATTTTCAAGGCAACCCCATATTGTAATATGCTTCTATTTTTATAAGGTGAATTTGCAAATTTAAAACATATAATTATAGAAACTTAAAAAAATTTGAATTAAACAAAACAAAAATAACAAAGTAGCTAAATTTATTTTAAGATAAAGATTTTACTAAATATCTGAATTAAATAGCAAAGCTATCAACAAACAAAACTTACGTTTTTAAATATAAAAGCTGATATCAATGATATAATAATAATAAACCTATCAATATATATATATTTTTTAGACCCAAGTAGCAATTATCTGGGAACGTCATATGATGCAATCAGTCAATATTTTACAATATTTCAGTATATAGTGTTCTAAGCAACATACACAATGGCTAAAACACCTCCAAACTCTATCACAAACATAAGAAATTTGAGCTAAAAAATTTTATATACAAACATAAAAATTTACAAAATCAATTAAACATGAAGTAGATGAAAACCACCATAGGAGAAATAATAAGTGTGTTTAAATCTTTATATTCAAACTTAAAATTTTAAATTTTGAAACTTTTTCTATTTTACTTTTTACTTTGGAGTCAAAATTATTAGAGCTTAAATCCACTCTTTTAAGAGAGTTATTAACTTGCAAAGATTTAGCTAATGCTATTCCTACTTTAAAATTAATATTATTGTGGCTTAGATCTATTTCAATTAATGATTTATTTATTTCTAAAGCTTTTACTAAGGCCATTCCGTTTCCTGGTTCAGTTATGGTTGATTTTAATTTCAATATAGTAAGACTATTATTTTCTTCTAAAGCTTCTGCTAGAGCCATTTCTGATGTTGAAATAAACTCATTGTGACTTATATTTAAGCTATTAATCATATTATTAGCTTTCAAAACTTTCGCCAAAATTAATTGTGCATCAAAACTAAGATTATTATTGCTTAGATCTAATTGAGTAAGAGTTTTATTATGCATTAAAGCTTTTATCACTTCATAACTAATATTACAATGCACTAGAGATAAATTTTCAAGGGTTTTATTTTTCTCTAAGGATTTTGCTAACGCTTTACCAGTGTCTAAATTGATAAAAATGTGGCTCAAATCCAAGCTTTTAAGAGTTGTGTTTGTTTTCAAA
This sequence comes from Gigaspora rosea, assembly GCA_003550325.1. NCBI lineage: Eukaryota > Fungi > Glomeromycota > Glomeromycetes > Diversisporales > Gigasporaceae > Gigaspora > Gigaspora rosea. The sequence goes on along the minus strand of QKWP01000018.1, from coordinate 182,672 downwards.
GCCTCAACTAACACTTTAATTTCTTCAAGATCGATATCATTATAACTCAAATTTAAATCATTAAGGCTAATAGTATCATGTTTTAGTCCTTGTGCCATGTCAATTACTGTTTTAGACCCAATTCTAGTTGATTCCAAATTTATGCTAGTAAGAGCTTTTGTTTTTAAAACATTCACTAAGGTTTCTCCTGCTACAGAACCAATATTATTTTTGCTTAAATTCAAACTTTTAAGAGTGTTGTTTAGACTTAAGGCTTCAGCTAATGTTTTTCCTGTTTCAGAACTAAAGTTGTTAGAACTTACATCTAGGTCAGTAAGGGTCTTATTCTCTTTTAAAGCTGTTTCCAAATGCTTTGCTGTTACACAATCGACTAAATCATCTTTAAAATTTAAGCCAGTTAAAGATCTTTTCGAATTTAAGTGTTCTACTGAAACAGATCCTATATTGGTTGAACTTAAATTTAATTTTTTGAGGGTATGATTTTTTTCTAATGATTTTGCTAAAAATATTCCTGCCTGGAACTCAAGATTAATAAAGCTTAAGTTCAAATGTTCAAGATTATTACTGTTGTATTCTAAACTTTCAGACAAGATCTTTATAACCTTAGTATCAAAATTTTTATTATAACTTAAATCCAAATCAACAAGAGCTTTATTATTTTTTAAAGCAATTGCTATGGCTTTTCCGACATGTGTGTCAATGTTATTGTTGCATAAATTTAAGATTTTGAGCGTGTTATTAATTTCCAATGTCTTTGCCAACGCTTCTCCTGCTTCACGACTAAGTTTATTATGACTTAAATTAAGATCAATAAGATGCTTGTCATTTTTTAAGACATTTGCCAGATCTACCACCACTTTAGGATCAATTTCAGTCGATTCTAAATTTAAATGAGCAAGTGTAGTGTTAGCTTCAAAGGCACCTACAAGTTTCTTTCCCATTTCCAAATTAATATGATTATGACTTAAGTTCAAACTTTCTGTAACTGCGTTTGTTTTTAAAGCATTTTCCAATGCTTTTCCAACTTCAGTATTAAGCTTATTGTAACTTAAATCTAATTTAGTTAAAGGTAAAGTAATATTTTCAAAGATTTTATTTAAATCTTTCGTATAAACACTTTGACCTACTGCTTCGAAGAAATCACTTATTGGCATAACTAAATCATTGCCAATTTTTTTATCACATTCGTTCCCGTCATCTTTTAAAAGAAGAATACCCCATTCTAATTGAAAAATATCATCATTATTCAAAATTTTGTTAATATAAATGTTAGCTTTGATTTCTTCATCACAGTAATTGCTAAATTTAGCAACAAGGCACGGTTCATAATTTAATTTTGGATACACAAATGATGTAATGAGAATAGAATCTGGTCCCAGATTTTTTGGAACATTTAATGGAACTTCGCAATTCTCACATCCTGTAAATTTGAATTCGTGGCTTTCTAAACGTAATATGGAAATGTTTCGTGTATCTGAACTATAGACTCCAACTTCGGATGGTATTCCGATCAATAACCATGTTATTTGCAAGTTTTTAATACTCATCTCACTAAAAATAGTTAAAAATTAGTAATGAAATTAAAATTGATCATAGATCATAGGATAAATCCATACCAATTATTGTTAAAATTCTCAATTATAGCAGAAAATCCACACATATTCATAGACTTAAATTTAACAACGTAACTGTCATTTGGGACGCCATCATTTGTCACGAGGTTTCCAAAAATTTTATATTTATTTGATTCAAGATGATTAGAAAACTTTACTCGATAGTAAGTTGTTGAGTCTTGGACTGAGATTATTCCTGCCATGAGAACCTTTTCTTTAATTTTAGAATTATTTGTCTGATCATCATTTCCAAGAATTAACTTGATTTCTTGGCGAAGAGGGTCGTCAAAAATTTCGTAGAGTGGATATAAATTTTTCCAGCTGATAACATGCAAAAAATCATTTCCTCCTCTTAAACAATTATTTACCCATTGTTCAATATCATCTCTCATGACTATATCGCCATTGATTGAAATCAAATATGATGAATCAAAGTGATTTTGCTTCATGTACTCTTCCCATTTATTAAAAAATTCATCACCTTTTGCTACAAAATCTTCATTTGTCGTCCATTCATCATTTACAGCACCTAAGTTTGGCGATTTTTCATTAGCGATTAAATGTGACATCATATACAATTTGTTTCCAAGTATAACTCTTTCAGGTATAAGATGTCCATAAATTTTAAATGCTTCCATTAATTCTTGGTAGGGATAATGATGTTTTAATGCTTCTTCAATATAATTATTTAAACTTTCGGATGGTTTTATTGAACCTTTTTTTAAAACCAATTCAATTCGTGGATTTTGTACTTCTAGATAAATGTCATTTACGGGAGTTTCATTCTTTAGAGGATTTGCGATATTCATCCAATCAAGGTCTTCCGAATTAATAGCAGATTGATCTATATGATTTTCTAACAAAAAGGAATCCTTATATATAGAAGAAGGAGCTAACTTTGCTTGAAATTTCCTAGCTTGCAATTCAACAGTTTCTGGCTTAATTTTAAAAGTAAATGCTGAGGAATTTGAAGGATGTATTTTTTTCATATCAATGATCAATCCATGACTTAAATCTTTTATGCTTGATGCATTTACAAGACTAGGGAGTTGATCAGACAAATCGTTGGGTATGTCTTCTAGCTCTGAAAGCTTCAAAATAATTTCATCTAAACTTGTTCTCTCTTCTTCTTTATGTTTCCATCCTTTAAATAATAAAAATATTTTAAGACAAGAAATTTGATAAAATCATTTACCATATTGTCGCAAAATAACAGAAAATCATGCTATTTAAATACAGCATAATTTCGACTGTCATCTGCAATAATACTTTGTATCATTTCACGATAATATGTAAAAAATTAAACTAACGTAATTACCCTTTTCAATAATGTTTATAAATTCTCCTTGAATTTTAGGATGCGTTAAACTTGAAATTGTTAAATCTTCTCTACCACCTTTAATAACATAATCTCTAATTTCTTTTGCGCTCTTTTCTTTATAAGGAATTTTTTGATAAGCTAATTCCCATAAAAGCATTCCAAAGCTACGTGCGTAACAGTGTAATATTAATAACGACAATTTGACGCAGATACTAATGATTATCTCTAAGATATACCTGAAAATTTCACATTTTTGCGTATAAAATGAATTGTCTTGCATCATTTCAGGAGCTGCCCAATTGTAAATATTCAGACTACTACCTTTGTCATAAACCTCTACATCTGAAACCTTTTTTGCAAGATGAAAATTTGTAATTTTCGGTTCCATATGACGAGTCATCTATAACAAATGACAGGTATTAATAGCGTAATATAATCAGAATTCAATACCTAATTTAAAATGATTACCATTATATTTTCACATCGAATATCTTGATGAAGAACATTAACAAATTTTAAAAACAATAAACCTTTACAAATATCATGCGCGATTTTAACTTTCAAATCCCAAGAAATTGATCGTTTTTCATAACTTTCATAAACTTCTTTTAAACTACCCAAACTTGCCCATTCAAAAACCATTACTTCACGACCGTCAACTTCCGAAAATCCATAAAATTTAAGAATATTTGAACATTCAAATAATTCTTTTAAAATATATACATTTTGTTTTGAAGCAGTAAAGTCACAAGAAACTTCAATACTATTTTTGTATATTTTCTTTATACGTTTACCATTGTTTAGATTGCTTTTATAAGGAGGATCGGTCAATAGGGTTGATGGAATTTTGTTAGGACCTTGATCAAAATGTCTTTGAACTATTTCTTGGATTTGGTTTAAATTTTGACTTTTATTATCATATGTGATGTCTTCCAAAATCTGTATAATGTTAATATTTTTGGCAAAATTATGGAAAATAGTGAATTCTTGATTTTCAATATTTCACTTAATCAAATAATGCAATATACACTGAGATTATATTGTAACTTGTCATGAGAAATAGATTCCCTACTTCCTATATAATATTTAATTATGGAACCATACCTTATAAATCGTGTTAAAATCTTCTGTTTTGCTTTCTTCTTTTTTTCTTACAATGGTTAGCATTACTGATTTCAATTTTTTTTCATGATATTCATACTTCCATGTTAATTCTTCAAACTCTCTTTTTATATAAGAAACGTTTATAAAATATGAAATACGTAAAAAAGATCTTTCATGGCTCAATAATTGGTTTGCAAAGGTCCTAATATCGTATAGCATTTGCTCATAATCACAAGAAATTTTCTGGTACTCAGAAAATTGTTCATCTTTATATTTCTGGAGAATTTCCACGCTTTCTCGTAAGGAATTAAATTTCCTAAATAATTTTTTGCTTTTAAGTTCTTCCCAAATTTCGAAAATTTCATCAACAATTCTTCCTCCTGGATTCTCATTATGTTTTTGTTCTATGATGGGTTCCATATGTATTATACCTTTTAACCGGAAATTTTTAAGTTTTTTAATAGGAAAGAAGGTGAAAAAAATAAAAATATTACAAAATATTCGTAACTATTACAATTATATATAGTAGATTTTAACTGCAAAAAATTAAAGTTTAGCGGACACCTGTGTTTTTTTGTAGATTCACATGCACGTACGTTATGTGGTGCAAGAAATCTAAAAGCCACAATCGTTCCTGATAAAGACAAAATATAAACATTGAAATTATTTCCTTAAATTATTAACACCAATAAATTGTGCATGTACTTATTGAAGTCGATAATTTAAGAAATGCTAATTTTAATGTTCTACTTGATAATCTGCTTGGTGTAATCTGAATGTAACCTTTAATCAAATTACACTGGAATGCAGTACAGTCGGACCTCTCTATAATCACCAAGTCCGTCGCACCCTATTTGGGTGATTGTATAGAGGTGAGACTATAAATAAAATACTTCATCCAATAAGTAATATATTTACGCATATTATTATCCAGTGGCCCAATTTGGATAGTCCAAATCATTCAATTACAAAATGCTAAGATTATTAAGGATTTTCACTCAGATGTCTAAATTTAATCAATTCTTAAACATGTAAAGTGTTACAAATCCTTAACGATCTCAGGAGCGTGTGATTTGATTTTTAACGATTCAGAATCGTCTCATTGAGACGATCATTTTGGTTCATCCAAATCGGGTCATTGGATCAAAAGTTATTTGTTGTCAAACCTTTAAGAAGCTTTAATAGATAATTTTAAATATATACATGAATATGAATATTGGCCAATCAGATTTTATAATCCGTATTTAGTTAAAAATTGGCGACTATAATGAGGGTTTTTTATTAATAAAATTGTTAAAAAATCAAATTTTTATGGTGATAGTGATTGTGACTATAATGCGGTTTTTTACTATGTTTTAAGTCCGTCGCATAAAATTGGGTGCTTAGATAGAGGCGTGACTATATGGGGTGTGTCTATAGGGAGGTCTGACTGTATTTAATTCACCGTTTATATTTTGTCTCAACAAGAGTATTGTGGTTTTTAGACTTCTTGAACCGGTGCAAGAAGTCTATAAACCACAATTACTCCTTATAGAGACAAAAGATAAACGATGGAATTAAATACTGTATTCCAGTGTTAGTTTTATATAGTATTTACTAGTTATAAAATATTTTTAGTATTTAAAAAAATTTATTAAATAAAAAAATTATAACATTATATAAACATAAGTTTTATTATCAAGTAGCGCATTAAAATTAGCATTAGGAATTTTGTCGATCGATTCTTGCGTCAGATTAGACCCGGCCTAAATTAGGTAAAATAATCACGAATATAGACTAGTGATACATAAATAAATATGTGTGCATATGTTGAATTGATTGCTAAATGGGGATAGGCTAAAGTGGACCAATCAAATTGTGAAATTTTTGATTAACTAATCCGATGAGAAAATGCGAAAATACAAAAGGTTGTCTTAACCTACTTTGGTGCATTAATAAAAAATGTCGGGGAGAAAATTTTACATATGGCTTTTCTAAATCTGACCTCAAAATGGCTCAAACTCTAATATTTAATTAGCTAACCGTTAATTAAATTAAACAAATTTTCCAAATTCACACCGCTTTAGCCGACCTTTTAAATGTCACTCGTTAGTGAAGATTTCCTAATTTGGCCCTATAAGAAAAGTGGTTCGGGGTATGGTACGGGAAATCAGTGTATATGCACGGGATGGTACGGACCGTGTGGCACGTATAGGCACGTTTTACGGAATGGCACGATTAAAAATGACACGGATACTACGGTAATGGGGTGGCACGTTATATTACGTCACACGGAATGGCACGTATTTCGGTGGCACGCATATGCATGTTGTACGTGATGGCACGTCTAATTATACGGAATGGCACGTGTTAAAAATGACACGTGCTGGCTCGTTTCACAGAGTACTATAAGAACGAAGGATCACAAACGATTTTTTTTTTTAAAAAAGTTGCAATATCTCAAAAACTCGCAAGTAAGCCTGCTCTGGTATCTTAAGGAAAAAGATTCCTTGCAAGATTTTACACATTTGCAGTTGCTTTAGCTTTCAGATATGTACATACTTCAACTATTATCTGGTCCTCTTCTAATAAAATGTCTATTGGAAAGTGGACCATAAATTTATATTTACTTACCCGTTCCACTCACGTGCCATCGCACGTGTCAATTGGCTTAGTAAACTGCTACAAAAGGCACGGACGATTTACGTGATTTCATGTTAAATTGGCACGTGTATACGGATCAACACGGTCCGCCGATTCCGTGCCTACTCGAACCATGCACGTGCAAACCCGACCCATAGCACGTGTCACTCGACCACGTGCCTATACACTGTTGTTCCGTGCGATCCCGGACCACTTTTCTTATAGGGTGGAAGACTTGATATCTTTATAATGAGGCGGAGTTGGGATAATGCATTTTACTTATTTGCGTGGGTAACACAACCTAAAAAAGGAAATCCGATTTTGTAAATAAACTAAGTGCGTGAAATAAAATTTTAGGGTTAGGGTTTTAACGTTAGATGCTATAGGGTTAGAGTGATGCTTAATATAAGTAAAATTTCATTCCCGTCATTTTTAATTAGTGCACTACATCGATTTAAACATTTGTTTTTGCGTATTTTCGCTTTTTGCTTCTTTTATGCATGTTCGAATTCTCCGTCGGGCTGATCCGGAATAGTCAAAATTTGAACTCTTCAATTGGCTATTTCCTCTCCAGGAGCTTGTATTACTAGTGATACGGGTCGATGAAAAAATCGTGGGCCGGGGTCGATCCTAAAAAACCTCGGGCAGGTCGACCGGGCCGACCTTTTTCTAGTGTAATTTTTTTCTGAGCAAAATCAGTCAACATATCTGTATTAAACGTGAAAAGGTCATCAGGTAGTTTCTTGTCGGACTCTTGTGATATTAAAAGATTTAATTATTATTTTTTTTGTCCTTGAGAAACTTTCGGTACGTTAGTATTTTATGTTGATTGAATGTCTATGCCACCGAACATTTCTGATCCTTATATTATATTTGCTATTTGCCAATTATCACCTAAATTAGCCAACTTCTCTTACATTATTATAAACGACTAGCCGATTTTTATTCAATTTCTAGCCTGAAAATATGTTTAGAAGAGAAATGATTCTAACACTTCTCTTATCAACCGGCCCGGCCCACAAAGGTGCAGGCTGAGGGTCGACCCGTATCACTATGTATTACCCGCGCAAATAAGTGGATGCGGGGATAATGGCTCCAAATAATCTTTTTCTATGACATTGGTGCTGATTAATCTATTAGTAGCGAGGTGGCATATTGCACTGCAATGCATTATGTAACATCCATGCATATGTGTGCATAATAGATAATGACATATTTCTCACGAACATTATTTTATGTGGTTGACTAGCAAGTAAAGATCCTACAACAATACCTGTAAATCCTGTTAATGATCATCACGACAAGTTTTTTTGTCCATACTGTGCATTAGGTAATTATAAAAATTCTTCAAACAATTAACCTAATGAATAAAGGCTTAGCTTATAAGTTTTCAATGCGTACAAGATTTTTCATATATGTTAGTTGACTATGATAACTCATAGTTACTTAAAACATGCATAACATAACATATCTATACTACAAGGAAGGGCTTGGGAATAAAAGAAATTGCAGGTGTCAAATAACTCCTTCCTGAGATGACTGCATCGAATAACCTATGCAACGATGGTGATGTTTTGGAAGAGGTTTCTGCCTAACAGGTTATTATTTTTTTATTCGTTTATCTATACTACAAGGAAGGGGTGGGGATAAACAAAATGCAGGTGTCAAATAACCCTTTCCTGAGATGACTGCACCCATCTACGGTGACGATAATGATGTTTTGGAAGTAGGTTCTACATAACAGGTTTTACTTTTTTTATTCGTTCATTTCATTATATGGTCCAGTGCAATAAGATTTGTACACCAAATTTAAATGAATTTTTTACTATCCCTTAAACCGTCTAACGGGCAAATTTGCCCGCTTATTTTTTATTTTTTAACCATTTTTAGGTAATTGCGCCCGATTTTTATAACCCTGACCCTTTAAGCTACGATTAAAGTTTGGATTATCGCCGATCATTTCCCGGAATATTGTATTTCTCATGCATCATGACGTATGCATGCAGGTTCACAATCGCTTGCACAAAATCGATCTGCATTAAATGCTTTTACAAGTTTGCAAAGAAATAAAAGAAATACCTTTGCTAGTTTGCAAAGAAATGCTGCCTTTACTAAACGCAAAAAAAAAACAATGAGTAAAATTAAAAAAAAACCTCCCAACTTTATGTCAAAAAATATACCACCTTCAAGTTCATTGTCGTCTTCTTCCAAAAATGCAGAAACATATGCAGAAGTGGAAGAAGAAGAATATACAACAATTTTAACATACCGGTGATATTTTTTAACTGATTCAGAGCCAGATAGTGAGAACGAGAATGAAAATCCTACAATAGACGCTAACTGTGCCACCAAAAGAAAATGCAAAGTAGCTTCAAAATTACTGCCACCACCTTCTGACTTTGACCCATTGGTTCACACAAGTCCGTTGCATTGTATAAATGTCCAGTTACCACCACATCTTGATGCTGGTGTATCCAAACCGATTGATTTTTTTTCTTTTCAATTTCCATGTTCAACACTGTAGTAATGAATACTAATGAATATGCAGCAGTACAGGGTGCTAGTTCTACCAGTAGACGTTGGGAAAATGTAACCTGTAAAGGCTTTTTGTGTGGGTTGCTCTTGTTATTTATCAGGGACTCTTCAAGTTGCCGTCCCTTAAACAATACTGGAATGAAGAAACGAAACTTCCTGTTCATCAAATATCAAAGCAAATGACATTGAAATGCCTTGAGCTAATCAAAAGGTTCTTACACATTTCATCCCTAGCCCCGTTAAAAACTATTATGAAAAAGTGGAACTATTACTTTCGAACATTCGTGATAGCTCAAAATATTATTACAGTCAGACCTCCCTAAGTGCACGTCGTCGGGACCAGCACTGAAGCGTGCATTTAGGGGGGGTTGCAATTAGAGAATAGCCAATAATATCATAGTAAAAACAACGATCACGTGACAACAGTTTAGCCCCTCACTACCGAATGAGCATTTACAGTATTACGAGATCACAAATTAAAAAATAAGTAGCTGCGCAACATTGTCGCGCGAAACCAGGAATGGGGAAACAATGGTTACAGAGCTAGATACTGTGAAAAGATCTCTATAAGTGTATTTTTAGTAAGTACATTTCAGACATGCACATGATTTAAACATTGTAATTTTCTGATAGTCTATTTTAGAAAAGGAATAATATGTCTAATATATTTTTGATCTATTAACAAAATTCATTTCGGCTGAGTTTTTTGAATTACTCAAATTCGGCATAGTACATACTAGCTTTACTACAAGAAATTCAGCACGAGATATACATGTATATTCAGTTAGAACAAAATATTCAATATTCTCAAATGATCAACACGCACCTTAACATAATGATAATATTCATAGTTATTTTGGGATAGAACTTGTAACGGGCTTTGCAAGATTCAAGATTTAAAGACGTGCGATTTACAAATGACCTTCTACATATAGTAATTCTAACTCAATAAGGGATGTGATAGAATAATGAGAAGCACGAATGCAATTCTACATCAATAGGTGCTAGTTCTAGCTGACTTCAATTCGTGACTCAACAGTTTCATATTACACTGTAACTTATTTATTTTATAGTTTATTTTACAGATATTATAGCTACTAAAAAATCGATATTTATAATACTCAATATCTACGTGGACTATTTCAAATTACCATCTACGCTTAATTTTTTTAAATTCTTTTTACGCAACCGAATCGTACGATTTTTTATTAGCAAAAACAATTAACGGGCTTTGCAAGATTCAAGATTTAAAGACTTATGATTTACAAATGACCTTCTACATATAGTAATTCTAACTCAATAAGGGATGTGATAGAATCATGAAAAGCACGAATGCAATTCTACATCAATAAATGCTAGTTCAAATCTAGCTGACTTCAATTCGCGACTCAATATTTTCATATTAAATTACACTAATTTATTTATTTTAAAGTTTATTATATAGATATTATAGCTACTAAAAATAGATATTATTCGTTATATCGACAGTTAGTCTGTATTACGCAAGTGGGAAAAACGGTCAACGCATAATAATATATGATCAACAGTGTCACGCTGACCAATTAAATGCTGAGAATTGTACACACACATCTGAAATGCCTGTAAACCATACACTTCGTTGTACATTGTACAAACTCCGTTCCTGGTAAATATATATTACTTTAAAAAAAAAAAACTTTTATTGTTCATTTATTTAACACTTTAAAATTATTTAACCATTAGTTTATGATGTATGTATAAACATTTTTGATTAGGCGCTGCTGATCGTTCTATTTAATTTACGTTTCTTCGTTGGCTCTTCCATTTTTTAGTTCAATAAGATTGACAATTGACCAAATTAAAACCTTTTAGATTTCTTTCTGGCAAGAGATTATTAAAACGAATATCAGTTAAGTATTATTGGGGCTGTTAAAAGGAGCGAACTAGGCTTTTTTTTCTTTTTTTTTCTTTTTTTTTCTTTTTCTTTTTTTTTTTTTTTTTATTTTTTTGAATAAGATTAAGGATCAGTCGATCTGAAAAAAGCTTCAAGATCTAATTGTTTAAAGGATGCATTTCGGAATTTTCTTATTTCATTCTGTAACTTTGACAAAGCCTCATCATGCTTTGATCGGGATATGTCACCAAAATCTTGCTGAAAAAGGTATTTTTCAAGCAACTCTATAGCGTTTAGTGCTTCATTATGGGTAATCTGGCGTATTTCTATGCTGTCATCATCCTCCTCATCATCACTTTTATTTACTTCAGGTTCTACATCAGTGACTAGGTCTACAATTTCTTGATCGTTCAATATTTCATTCGTGTCATTTTCTTCTGGATAGTTGATATAATTATTGAGATCCATTACATTTCGAAGGCGAAGCGCTTCAATGTCTGCATGCAATTCTTCTATCAATTCATCTTCATTATCGTTAGTAACAGGTTCCTCATTATTTTGTATAACTGGAAGGATTCCAGTATGGTGAAAGCAATTACGCACCGTTTCTGCTGACACTTCTCTCCACGCACGAACAATATATTTTATAGCAGTAAGAACGTCCATCTTATTATCTTTTCCAGATTCATACTGATCAAGCAACCATTTTATAAAATAACTACGATAGTGACGCTTAAAAGACATAATGATACCGGCATCCATAGGTTGAAGACGAGATGTTGTATATGGAGGAAGGGTGTGGACGGTTGTATTGTGGAGTTTTAAATTGCTATAGGAATGAACTTTTGCACCATCTACAAGAAGAATCACCTTGCGACCAGCCATCTTTAAGTCGAATTCCTTAAGCCACTTTTGAAATAATACTGTTGTCATCCATGCTTTGATACTAGCGTCATACATAACACCAAGCATTTTTCAATTTACACCTTTAAAGCAGCGTGGGTTGGGAGATTTACCAATAACGAATAGTTTCATTTTATCTGTTCTATCTGCATTAGCACAAAATGCCAGGGTTAACCTCTCCTTATCTTTCTTTTTACCTTTAAGACGGACAGTTGCAAGTGTGGTATCCGGCTCAAGGCTAAAAAAAAAAAAAAAATTAAAAAAAAAAAGACGAAAAAAAAACGAAGTTAAAAAGATAAGGTATAAGGCCATGCAAAATTAATTAATTGGTTTTAATAACCCGGATAGGTCATATTTTGAAAATTTTTGTGTGTTTTAATAACTGGATGTTTTTTAAAAAAAATTATATAAAAAAAAAAACCAGCCGGCGGGTTTGTTTTTAAAGGCTTATGTTATAAAACCAAGATATTAATTTGTGTGGTCTAATTATTAAGGTTTGATTTGTTTTTATTACCGATAAAACAATCCAGTTTCATCCATGTTATAAATGTCTTTCAGATCATATTTTCTCAAGAGTTCTCTTAATTTAGGAATTGCGGTTGCAACGACATCTTCATCTATGGAAGCATTTTCACCATGTTTTGTTATCTGTCCCAAGCTATGCCTTTTTTTAAACTTGAATAACCAGCCATGCGAGAACTTGAGATCACCTTCAGGTATACGTAATATTTGGGCAAAAGATTTTGCTTTTTCAATCAGAATCGCATCACTTAATACAATTTTATCCTGGTTTTGTAGAATCCACTCAAGCAATGCATTTTCAAGATCTGGATACTGAACCGTCCTTTGTCTTTTTGCAGATAAATTATTTCCGACGTCATCTTTATTTCTTAACAAACGACCAATGGTACTTTGGTGAATTTCAAGGTTATACGTTTTTTTTACCCAACTAGCAAGATCAACATGACTAATGCTAGGATTTTTTTCTTTATATGCAATAATCTCTTTTCTCTGTTCATTATTAAGAGTGGTTTTATCTTTTCGTTTTTGAAAGGACATTTTGAGTTATTATTAGTTGCGCGATTAGTTAGTTTATATTAATGCAATATTTATATTTTTTGACTTTAGGGCCTTATCGATACTTTACTACAATATTATATTTTTTCCGTCATATGTTCGTATTTAATAACTATATTTTGCATTACTTGATTCTGCTTATGCTTAAAATATTTTTTGCATTGTTTTTGTAAAAAATATTTTAACATGAGATAATTATGCACTGCAATTCTAAATAAAATATTAGAAAACAATCATGACACACTGAAACAATGATGCACGATGATTCAATAATACCATAAATTGCCGTATACAAAATCCTCTCATATATCGGATCCACCTTCATTTTTTACTAATTATTATTATTATTATTATTATTATTATTATTATTATTATTTTACTAATTAATTTTTTTCTTGTATACGGCAGTTTACAGTAGTACTGATATGCATTTTTTTTTAATTTTTTATCAATAAGCTAATCTGATTTTAAATAATAATTTACTTTTTTAATTTATAGGAAGACAATGAGCTCCTATTATTGCCAAATCGAATGATCATAGCTGTAGACATTTTGCATACGTGAGAATTTTTGTGATTCCGATAACCAATGAGATCTACTATCTAACCATAATCAATTCTTTACGAAGTATTTATGGGCGACAAAGTAATTGGGGCGACAAAGTAATTGGGGCAACAAAGCAATGATTGGGGAGACAATGGGGCGACAAAGCATGAATGGACGACAAAGTAGGAATGGGGTGTGAAAAGTCTGGTCCGGTCCCGACTCGACTCCGTCTTTGGTAAAGTGCGGTCCCAAGTCAGACTTGGAACTTCGACTTACATCTGCATGTGCATTTAGTATATTTAGATATAGCATAAAAAATGCGTATTCATGCATACTTTGCATGCATTCGTATTTTCTAAATATACTAAATGCAAGTGCGGATGCGAGTCAAAGTCCCAAATCTGATTTGGGACCGAACATTAACAAAGACTCAACTTTTGGAGTCGAGTCGGGACCGGACCAAATTTTTCACATCCTTACGTATGAATAAGGCGACAACGTATAAATAAGGCAACAAAGTATGAATGGGGCGACAAAGCATAAATGGGGTGACAAAGCATGAGTGGGCAACAAAGTAGAAATGGCATGGGGCTACAAAGCATGAATGAAAACGAAACATGAATTGGTAATAAATTACTATACTAAACGATTTAATTCTGTCCCGAGTTTGTAACATGAGCTATATTTTAAATAATAAATGTCTCTCGATTTCAGGTGAAATAGTATTACCGTAAATCACCGTATATAAGACCCGGGTCTACCAGTTTTAAACCCATATAATATACCCCGGGCAGTGTTGGCAATGGACATATGTCCAATGCCAACACTGGTCCCAGGTATAGTACATTGCTGAGAGTTTATATCGTAGAGTAGAATATTAAGATGTATATGTATTTTACATTTATCAAATAAAGCCTGTATTTGATTAATGAAGTTTCTGTGGTTTGTAGCTATTATATGGTAGATCTACTATCAAAGGGGATGTAATGTTATTTATTAAATAAAAAGTCTAATTAATTACAAATTCGAAATTCAAATGTTATTTTTTTTTATTTATGGCATTGCCCTGTCTTTGGTCTGGTGTCTGGTCAATTTAATTGGCTCAAATATATATAAAATCTTAAATGTACTTATTTCCGAAGGTCTAATTCATAATAAATTTTGATTGGTCTGTTATCACGTGAGTGTATTTATGGAGGGACTTTATATATAATGGGCCAAAAAAATAACGTGCATTTACAGAATAAAGAATGTGCATTTATCTATAAGTCCCATAGTGGGCCCACACTTTTATCGTGCATTTATGGAGGGGTAGTATTTAGGGAGGGAGCATTTAGGGGGTTGACTGTATATTCAGGCTCAACCGTTTTGATAGACGAAATGATGATAAGATTCTCTGGATGAAGAGTCTACACGGTCTGAATAAAGAATAAGCCTGTTCCAGAAGGTTTTTTACTTTGCAAAGCCAGTTACACCTACACTTTTTTACCAACATCCCGTATTTCTCCAAATAATGTAAAAAATGATGGTCTTAGTCAAGTTGGTTGGTTCTTTGGTTTTTCACCTCGTTGAACAGCTTCAATATTAATGGTTTTTACAATGTTTTTATAGATAATTACTTTAGTAGCATTCCTCTTTTTTAGTATCTTCAACAAATAGAAGTGGTGCTTGTAGAAATGTTCGTAAAACGTCAGCTAGATTTCTGAAGGAACTGAAAATAGATAAGAATGTCAAATTGGATTGGGATGTTCATTCAGGTGTCGAGTAGATAGTGTGTTAGCAATTTTCTGGCAAGATAATGGGCCGGTTACAATGCTTTTAATGATTCACTATCTTGCAGGTAAAGACTAGGAAGTAGAGCGAGAAAGGAATAGCCCAAGGGAAACAAGTACCAATGCAACAAAGGTATGTGCAGTTTTTGGATTTGAGTCCAAAAAAATTAAAAATTCCTAAAGTAGTTAATAACTATAACCATAATATGAATGGAGTGGATATCGCAGAACCTGAACAATCTATGTGAGGTCATAGTTGAAAAATAGCTAATAGAGGGCTGTTTTTTAAAAAAGGTATATTTGAAAAGTAGATATTGGAGAAAAAGGTTATATTTGAAACCCACTAAATGGAAAAATAGGTATATTTGAAAGAATGCTAATAGGATAATTTTTATAAATGTTATATTTGAAATGTGCTAATGAAAAATTGGACTATAATAGTAACCCGGCAGGTAAAAAGGAAAGAGGGGAAAGGGAGTGAGGGGTAAAAGGGAGAGAGAAGGAAAGGGAGAGAGGAGTAAAAGGGAAAGAGGGGTAAAAATAGGTCGAAATGGGCTTTTTTTTTTTTAGAAAATGTTCTGTTTTTTTTGTTTTTTAGGGAATGTTGTATTTCAAAAAAAGTTAAAGATGGGTAAAAGTTCTATCTAATGTGTGAAATATAGCTTATATATACCAAACCAAAATGGCTAACCAAAAAATTTTTACTATGATGCTCAAATATAACCTCACATAGATTATTCGGGTCCTGATATTGCTGATCAATTGCGATCCTATTACAACACCCAACAAACAGCACGATGAAATTGGATGCCACTTTTCTTCTGGTTGTTGGACACTGCAATTAATAATATGTATCTTATCACCAAAATTTTAGAATCTACACAGGAACATAAAATTTTTGAGTTGAACTTGTGTGTAACCTTATTGACTTTGTGAATGATAGTGTCAAAGTTCAATTACGAGAATGTTCAAAAAAAAAAGGAAAAACAACAAAGGGTCACAAAAAATTTTAAGCTCTCAGATAAATGTCTAGTACCCAGTAATCATTTGGTAGTGTGGAAAGAATGTCGTGAAGCATGCCAGTAGTGCACATAGCTAGCAAATATCAAAGAATCGGATATGGATCGCAAAACACCATGTCAAAGTCAAATTTGGTGTTTAGATTGTGATGTGCCACTTTGTTGCAACAAGAGCCGTAATTGTTTTCTTGGGTTCCATATTAAAAACAAGGAACATTAGATAAATAACAAGGTTTTAGTTGGGTGGGTGAGTGGGCGATAGTCCTATGAACCAAAACAAAGCCTTTAATGAGTGGGTAGGTGGGCAAAGTGATCCTATGGATCAAATAATAAAAAAAAATATGTATATATTTTCTTTAAATTATTTTGTTATGAATTCTTAATTTATTAATTTATGATCAATTTTTAATGATATTGTGATTAGCATCATATATCGGAGAAGTTTTTATAGTGCAGAACTGCGCAGATTTTTAAAAAAAACAATTATTAAAAATTAATGCAGATCTGCGACCCTGCCAGCGATCGTTAAAGAAATTTTTTTTTATTTTCTGCGCAGATTTAATTTTTTGCGCAGACATTATTATTGTGCAAATCTGCGCAGATTTTTTAAAAAATCAATTACTAAAAATTTGTGAAGATCTGCGACCCTGCCAGCGGTCGCCAAAGAAAAATTTCTGCAGAATTGTATATTTTTTTATATAATATATACATATATATGTTTCTTTATTATTATTAATAATATTAAAAAAAAAAAATTCATATACCAAATACTAATATATCAGAAAATTGCTATATTTTATAAATTTCTAATTATTTTTATTTTATTAATAATAATTATAATACCATTAACTAACCCTAACAAAATACAATAATTATAAACCTTCTAATTCCATTATATTATCCTTACCCTAACCCTAACTATTAACTACCTTAAAACAACTAATTCTATTATATTAGTCTAACCCTAACTATTAACTACCATCATATAGTAACACAATATCAATAACTCAGAAGTGAAACTACAAAATGACACCAAAGTCGACGCTATGAAACCGACGTGCTCAGGTAAGTAAACTCTGAGAAACACCAAAAACGACGCCACAAAAGAATATAAGCGAACTCCAGAAACGGCACTTATATTTCATCCAAAACGACGACTCGTACAGTACAAGCAAACTCTACTAACACGAACAAACTGACGAAAAAACTGCACAGCATCACAAACTCGGCACCAACAACGAACGTATCCAGTAACACACCAAAAAAACAAGATGCGACGGCACCTATTCTGAACCTGAAAAGAATTAGTACTGCACGAATACAACGCTGAAGCAAAAAAAAATAGACCTGACACTTCTCTGTACACGAATTCCAAGTAATGCGCTAGCGATGAACGTGTTTCCAAACCAACGACAGTCACACCAACAGTAAAAGCGACTTCAAACTATACGACACCAACGATGAAGAAAACTCCAGGAACCGCAAATGGCCTACGGAGGAAATTTCTCAGTGTTAACAATAAGTGACAAGTATTGTATATTTTTTAAGTTTTACCCACCTATTTGAGTTCACCATTAATACCAGACGTTGAGTTGCCACCAAAGAAAGAGTTCTTATTAAGAACCAAGACCACGTTAGATATCAGATATAAACCCCGAATATAAACGTTAGTACTAATTTACTAAAAAACGAATAAAACGAAGAAACAAAAAACATAAGAACTTACCCTGCCAAATTCCTAATCTTACAGATCTTTAGTTGTAATCTGCATTCTAACGAAAAAAGTTCAAGTTAAATAAGTTAAAAAATTAAAAAAATTAAATAAAACAACCAACAAAAAAAAAATACTTATCTGATCGTAATCTAGATCTACCGGTAGATCCAGGGATCCGGGTAAATAATTTAATAAAATAAATAAAAAAAATATAAGTTAAAAAAATAAAATACGAAAAAAAACGTTAAAATAATAAAAAAAAGTTAAAAATTAAAATAACAGAATAAAAAAAAATTATGCGCAAACAAAAAAAAATAAAAATAAAATATAAAATTAAATAAAAAAAAA
>QKWP01000018.1:150427-163797 GCA_003550325.1 Gigaspora rosea | reverse complement strand
TTTGTTTTGTTTATTGTTTTTCTCGTGTTCTTACTAGCAGGTAAGTATTATAATCTGCGAAGATTATACTTTTTAAAAATTTGCACAGATTTTTTGGCAAAAAATCAGCGAAGAACTGCAAAAATTTAAAATTTTGAAGATCTTTGCAATTTTTTAAACAAGATTCTGCACTTATTTGATAAATTTGAAAATCACTACAGATTATTAATTTCCTGATTCTATTATAATCTGCGAATATTATACTTTTTAAATATTTTTACAGATTTTTGGCAAAAAATCTGCAAAAATCTAAATTTTGATGATCTTTGCAATTTTTTAAACAAAATTCTGCACTTATTTGATAAATTTGAATATTACTGCAGATTATTAATGTTTTTATTTTCCTGATGTAAAGCGGATTAAAATCCTAAAATTATTAATTTTTGGCTAACAGAATGATGAAAGTTTGATAACCCGAAAGTTTTAACTTAATATTATCGGGATCCTGTTTTAAGCATAAATCGTATAAATCATGATCTCACAACCAAGTTTGCCTAAGAATATAGTATTCTGGTCAGCCTGGATGGCCCGAAAATTTAACTTGTATAAAATAATTCACAAAATTGGCATGGTATATGACACGTGACTTAAATTCGTGCCTTTTGCTTATCTTATACAACTTGTGCAATACTAAAATGGTGGTATGTATTATGTAATTTGGGTTTCAGAAACTACTCTAACTTAGGCAAAGATTTTTATAATTTTTTTTTCTAATTAAAAAATTTTTTAATAATTTAAGCAAGCAAATTTGCCTGCTTAAATGGACGGTTTAAAGGATAATTAATAATTAATAAATTATTAATAGTAAATATAATTTTTGGATTTAAAAATTTGTAACCGCAGTTATTGTCGTAATCAAAAAATATGTGTAATATGATGGTTAATTAACAGCTTACGTTGTGCAACTCTTATAATTTTAATCTTGTTATACAAGACTATTATACTGATTCTAATATAAAAAATAAGTTGTACAATATAAAAAAGTTACTAGAGTACATTCATTTAATTGCGCAGATAATACAAACTTCTAGAGAGGAAATAGCTAATCGGAGAGTGCAAATTTTAACTATTCTGAATACGCGCAAAAGAAAAAAAAAGCAGAAATATACAAAAACTAATGTTTAAATCGATCTTGGTGCACTAAATAAAAATGGCGGGAATGAAATTTAATATATAGAAAGCATCACTTTAACCCTATAGCATCTAACATTAAGGCCCTAACACTAAAGTTTTATCCAACAAACTTAATTTACAAAATTGGTTTTTTGTATTACCTGCACAAATAAGTAAAATAGCTAGAGTGTGCATAATATAGTACGCATTACTCAAAAGTAATATTTTTGATTATCCCGTTTTAACAGGTAGGATCATTTACATTTAGTCTCTAAATGATAACAAATACCTTAATAAGTCCTATTAATGTTAATAAACACAAAGTATAATAGCAATTGTGACAAACGAAGTTATTAAATATTTCCTTTTTAATATATTGCATACTTATTTTATTGAATCTTGATGCCCTAACGTAGTAAATAAAGCAATTATAAATAAATTGTACAAATGTTGTCGTATATGAATCATCATACTAACCTTTTTGTATGAATAAGGATCAATGGTACAGGTTTTCACATAATGATTAGAACATTCAATTGAGTTTTTGTGGCTTCAAATGAACTCTATATGCATTTATTTCTTGGAGCCCTTTTTCATTTTTTAATAATTGTATCATGAACAGCAAATGGATCAATATTTTTTTGATTTTCTTCTAAATTTTCTTCTGAACTTTCTTCTAGAACATCTGATTCATTTTTTTGAATTTCTCTTGATGTGTTGTTTGAAACAATGTTATCAAATAAGTAGCTTAAAGAATATTTGTGGATAAAATTTTTCAAAAGCTTGTTAAGTGTTTCCATAACAATGAAACCAGCAGATATAGCTTTTTTACAAAGACAATTTGTAACTCCATATGCATGACGAGATTTAAGTACTTTTGACACATTATATAGAATATTAGAATTTTGATGCATTAGATTCAAATCTGGTATAAAGTTGAAAGTTGAAATCGCTCTTCTATTTTGATAAATAATTAACAGAAGAGATCTTAATGACATATCTAATTTTGAATATTGTTCATCTAAGTACTAGCATTGTAAAACTATAAGGATATGAATAACTGCAATTTGTAATATTGTTATAATCTTTGCAAAGTGATAGCAAAAGAGACCATAATTGATAAGTCGAAGCAAGTGCAGATATGGTTACCATTTTTAAATATAATAATATAGTTCTTATGAGCAGATCGATAACAAGTAATTTCCCAAATTTCTTAAACTAGTAGTACAAATAAATTCAAAATAATTTCTTCATTATTTGTTGCCAAAAAATCCTCAAGATTTTCATAAAAACTATTTTTACTTTTTTGTTTCATCAAATTAATAACCTTTACATTTCTCTAGAAACTAATATTGTATTATAATATAGAGCTTCTGCAATCTCAGATCTTTGCAAAGATAAAATGGGAGATGTTAAAATTCTAAAAGCTATTTTATTTATCAATAACTGAGTTAACACACTTATATTAGTAGGCTGAGTATGAATTTGACCAATTGTTATAGTGAATAAACAGCAAGTTCAGAAAAACTAGTTTTGCTTGTTATATTAGACTTAATAATTGCATTTATACCTTCTACTCTTTATGCTAGTAGTAAATTTATTGGAAATCTAGACCAATGCAATTATTCTCTGATACTATAAAGTGTTTGCTTAAGATATAATTTTGTTGATAGGTATCTACTAATAAGCAACACCCATTCAGATTCAAAATACTTTTTTGACAAACTATTGTGCATTTTGTATCAATTTTGTTCCTGTCTGTACCAAGTTTACTTCTCAAGTTTTTTGGAAGATTTTAATTAATGTGATAAATGCAATTTATGCAGTAAGTTTTAGGCATTATATTCTTAATGACTGCTTTATTTGCAATATCAGAGTCAATAACAAGAACACATAGCTGATATCTAGTAGATTCTAATAGTTTTGAAAGAACCCATTTAAAACTAGTAGTGGTTTTGTCATTTATTATCAGTTGTAATTATCAGTGCCCACAAAGAGACTAAGCACCATGTTGAAATATTTTGTACTATTGTTATTTATAATGACATCATGATAGCAAATCCAAATTTCTACTTGGCTCAGCTCCATCTAGAACTGTAGTTTTAAGGAATTTGAAATTGGTTCTAATTGCCAATGAATAATCTAGTTTGGATCTTTTGCTTTATTATTAAGAAGCATTTCTAGAAGTGCTAAAGCTTTATTAACAACTTATTATTTTGTTTGAATGATTGAATGACTTTAAACAAACCTCATGGCAAAAAGAGATTATTTTGATATTTATTTTCAAATAAAGAAAGTTGTGTTCACATATTTAATTCTTTGGAAAGTATAATACGTGATATCATGTTTCATCTTATTAGAAAATTAAGGAGCAAAAATGATATTATTTGGATATATCTCATAATTGGAATGTTCAAGATAACATGATATAATTTTGATTGTTTCTGTTGTTTTTAGACATGTCATATTGACTAATTATTTATATTCTAATCGATGTTTTTGATGCTCCAGAATAACAGTATGTTTTGAATAACTTGTGCCTTGATATTTACATGCATTTGGCATCTTCTATGAGTAATATCATCAGACTCAGATCTAATAATAATTAACACAAATCTATTCGGTTTTGCATATATTTTAATATAATAGTCAATTTGTTCCCAACTAGAAAATGTTGAACCAGAAAGATTTCAAGCCATTCTTTATTTTCAAATTCATGTTCACTAATTTCAGATGTATTAAAATTAATAAACACATTATCCTCTATATCATTCATAGCTAATATTTCAGATTGCTGTGTACGAAAAATTTGTAAGCCAAAATCGTCGTCACTACTTGATATTGCTTTTGCAATAATTTAAATTGTTAATAAATAGATTAAGTTTTTAACATAATACAATTATTCATATTATATATATTATGTGTCAGTAGTTGATTCTATCATTCAAGGACTGGTATATGTTATTAGTTAATCTGCTATAACCTAAATTATTGATAGAATAAGTTATTAGATTTATTATTAGAAATGATTAATAATGTAAAGAATGGTTTAATTATGCATTAATAAAGTATATAAAACAAAAAAAATAAAAAAATAAATTGATGTTTATTAAATAATATAGTAATGTTATTTATCATTACCTGTATAAATAACTTTTTTTTAATATCATAAAATTGCAAATATATAATTTTCTATCTTGTAAATCCTTTGATAGAATATTAGAAACACATATTAGCAAAAGAAAAATTAATCAAAGCTTAATGGATATTAACCACTATAATGAATATCTAAATATTTTAAAAAATCCTAACTTTCAGCTTGATTCAAAGCTTAAATACTGGATTACTAATACTTTTAAAATACTTTGTATTGGTACAACAAAAGAGCTCTATTTACTTAAATGGGATAAACATAATTTGGGAACACAAGTTTGCCCAATAGAAAATTTTTATAAAGTAATCTGTGTTGCACATCAGGCAACAGAGCACTGATGCCAAGAAAAAACTTAGAAAAAAGTATTTAATTATTTAATTTAATTAAATTTAAGTAATTAATATAAAAAATCATATTAATATATTTTTAAGATCCACGTTAGATATTGCTATATTCCACAACAAATAGTTGAAGATGCAATTCATGAGTATAGAGTATATATTACAAGATGAGCACCTAAAAGAGTTCCACCAATATGGCCAATTGTTTCTGAAGGTTTTTTAAACCATGTTCTGGTATGTGTATAAATAAGTTTTAATAATAGTTTATAGTTGAATTATTAAATAAAAAATTACATTATAATTGATGGATACAATTAATATGACATCAATACCTAATGGAAAATTTTAAATTTATATTTTATATAAGAGATTACTTTACTCATTTTTCTTATGCAAAACCTGCAAAATCAAAATTAGCTGATGAAGCTGATAAAGCTGCTATAGCATTATTTAATTTTTGTTTAATTTATAGACTACCCGCTATCCTTTATACTGATAATGGAGCTGAATTTATTGGAGCAATATTTAAAAAAACTATGAGTCTTTGGCCAAATATTAAGATGGCTAATGGCCGACCTAGATATCTACAATGTCAGAATCTTGTTGAAAAAGGCAATGATATTCTTTAAATGAAATTGGAATCTTGAATTGAGGAGATATCTAGAGGTAATTGGTGTATTGGTTTGAAATACATAATTTGTAAGCATTTATTATTTATTATTATTATTATTTTTTTTTTAATATTAGAAGTGTAGCTCCTGCCCCAAACTTTATTAATACTTAAGTAAATTGACATGTGATAGTGCTGTAAGTACATACATATTATATACAAGTATTGAGACTAGAACTTCAGATTATAAACCTTTTATCTATAGCTAACACCCACCAGAGCCTTCTATATTTTATTTATATAGTTGACCTGAATTTGTATGTCTCTTCTCAACCAACAATTAGTATCTACATTTCCACCACTTTGTCCAAATTTCCTAATATTATCACTTCCAATTTGGTGTATGCTAGGTAAGTGCTTTATGCTTCCAAATTGGTGTACCCGAAATCTGAAATATACCCAAAAAATCTCTTACTAGTGTACTTCTCGGAGGTTCGTAACTCAAGCCATGCAGCTGCCTCTACCTCATTGGATAAGTATTTCAAGCCTGCATACTGCTGTAACCATCTGGTTTCTTGCGACTTGAAGACCCAGGATTTAATGTTCCTATTATTATTATTATTAATTTTAAATTTTAATTAGCAATCCATATAAGAACTATAGTATTATTATATAGTTACTATAGCGCAAATTACTAAAGTAAGTATGGGTATTATGGTGCAGCTAACTTTTATGGCTGGTATCACATGATCTAAGGATCAGAATCAAACATTTTTGGTATCATTCGATTCGTCACACCAAGTTGAATCGAATGGTACCAAAATCGTTCGATTCTAATCACTAGAGCACATGATATTACAAATTAAAAAAAGCTAAAAAATCAACAAATTTTTACATGTGTACCAATTATAACGCACACATGATATATCGTGATCTAGTGATCAGTATCGAATAATTTTGGTACCATCGATTTGTCTCAATAAGATGAGTTGAATGGTACCAAAATCATTTTATTCTAACTACCACTTCACAAGTTACAAGCAATAAAAGATTAAATTTTAAAAGACTTCTATTATGACGCAATAAGTATTTTTACAAATGACTAATAGTAAAAAATTATCTGATTTTTATGAAAATTTAGAAGTAAGTAGAATTTGTTATGATGAAGGAAATTGTCTTAATAACGAAGGCCGATTTACTTAATAAAAAAGCCACTATCAACATTCTGCGATTTGGTTTTTATTAAAGCTTAAAAATCAAAAATATAACTATTTATTTAGACATCAATATCTTGTGACTTAGTAACCAGAATTGGATCACAAGATATCACGTGTGTGTCATAATTGGTAGTGCGCCATAATACCCATATTCACCTTATGTATTTTATATAGTGATGAAATCTTTTTTTCCTCTAAACATTAAAAAATTTTATATAGTTGCGAATTTTAAAATTTAAATATTTTATAATCTACTTGATCATTTTAATAATTTTAATATATTATATATAAAATCATCTTCTTTACATTTTTGCTTAGTAAATCAAAATATATTAGCATAATAAAAAAATATTTAGCTATAGAGGAAAAGAAGATTTCATAATATATATAAATTTAATAGTAATTTGCGCATATAGTATTCTATTCTTCTTAGGCGAATTGGCAATTAAATTCTATTAATTAATTGTTTTAACTTATTTATTTATTTTTAATTATTATTAATCCTTTAATTATTTTACAGGGGCTATGAACAATTAATACTGTTCTGCACATAAGATGACGCCTTATAATTTAGTATTTGGACAATTTCCTTATAGTGAACCCAACATAGCAGATATATTAATAAATGATAATTATAATCAAGAAGAATTATCTAATACTTCAGCATTTAATACTTCAGCATCTAATACTTTAGTATTTAATACTTTAGTATCTAATACTTCAGCATCTAATACTTCAGTATCTAATACTTCAGCATCTGATACGTCAGTATCTAATACTTCAGCTATTTTAGAAACAAATAATAATAATAAGTCATACTATAATTTATCTGATATTCTAGATAGGACCTCGGACATCTTTCATATAGGTCATAACTGAATTTTGGCCAATTTTAATCCAATTTGCTAAAAATGACAAAATATATTTGTTTAAATAACTTTTGATCTGGTGATCAAAACTGAATAAACCTTTTTTTTATTAGGTGCGCCTTACTGAGAGCTTCATTTTAAAAAAAGTTTGTTCAAATTGGTCTACTGGATGCCAAGATAATTGGCAAAACCTGTTGTTGCTTTTCAAATTTTAGAGGTTTTTGCTAAAAAAAACAAGTATGACCTTTATACTAGATGTCTGAAGTCCTTTTTAGATATTTGTTATAGTCAAAATAAGCTATGTAATGATAATTATAATCAAATTGAGCTATATGATTGTAATCTAAATAATTTGTTTTTAGAAGATTTCAAATCTAGGCTTAATTTAGAAGGTTCTATTATATTTGACAATTATTATTTAGAAGATTTTGAATCTAGGCATAATTTAGAAGGTTATATTATATCTGATAATTTTTTTTAAAAGATTCTACTATACCAGATAATTATTATTCTAAGAATTTAAAAACTTATAAAGCTCAATCTAAAATTACTGAAGTAGATAATAATTTAATAGAATTGAATAATAATATAATAGATTCATATAGTAGTATAGTGAATTCGCAAGAGATTATTATAATTAGTAATTCAGAAAGTTAGTCTTATACAACTAGAGTTGGCATTGGACAATGTTCAAATAAATTTAATTTGACATTTGGACATTTGTACATAGTCCAAATGTCCAAATAATTTTTTGGACCTTCAGACATTAAACAATGTCCAAATAAATTGTAAAATTATTAACATATCAGGCATAGGACATGTCCCCTTGAAATAGATCAAAATGCTTTCTATAATTAAATTTTTAAAAAAACATATGAATTTACTATATAACTTTGAGCTAAGATCTTAATCAATCTAACTTATTAACTTAAAATTAATTTTACAATTATATAGAACAAGAAAAGAAGAAAAAATTGAGCTTAAAAATTGAATTAAAATTTTGCCAATTTTGCACAAAACGAAAATGTAACTTTGCCAAAAACAAATATTTTCTAATTTTAAGATGATGAGTATATGTAAAATCATGCCCTGAACAACTTTACTTAGTCGAGTAAAGTAGGTTACCTTGTAAGAAAAATGAGTTATCTATGTACTAAAGTTAAAAATTTGAGTTTTAAATATAAAACGTTTTTTTTGATTAGGTAACCTACTTCGGGCGCTTAAGCAAAGTGTTCAGCACGTGATTCTACTCGATGTGCTAAACAACTTTGCTTAAGCGCCCAAAGTAGGTTACCTAATCAAAAAAAACGTTTTATATTTAAAACTCAAAATTTTAACTTTAGTACATAGATACCCCATTTTTCTTACAAGGTAACCTACTTTAGTCGACTAAGTAAAGTTGTTCAGGGCATGATTTTACATATACTCATCATCTTAAAATTAGAAAATATTTGTTTTTGGCAAAGGTACATTTTCGTTTTGTGCAAAATTGGCAAAATTTTAATTCAATTCTTAAGCTCAATTTTTTCTTCTTTTCTTGTTCTATATAATTGTAAAATTTAATTTTAAGTTAATAAGTTAGATTGATGAAGATCTTAGCTCAAAGTTATATAGTAAATTCATATGTTTTTTTAAAAATTTTAATTATAAAAAGCAATAAATGGAACATGTCCTATGCCTGATATGTCCAAATTGTCAATTGGATATATGTCCAATTGTCCAATAATTTTATTGGACAATTTTAATAATATGACGACAAAAGCTAAAAATAGGTTACCCCTCTTTTTTTGGTCAAAAAACTCAAAAACGTCTTTGATCTAAAAATAAGTTACATATATATTATATAATTACTGTATATAATAATAGTGCTTGATCTTGTTTGAAGCTATTTGTCACAATGCAAACTCTTATGCTTTCACTTCAAACAATTAAGTTCTTTCAAGATTTAGACAGCTGTTGTGCTTCAGCGTTGTATTCTCTACTATAATATGCTTAGTAGAAAAGTTTTGTAGGTTTTTTTTTATATACTCTTCAAGTTTCATATAGATAGCTTCAAAATTCATCTCAGGATGTTTAATTTGTGAATGATTCTGACTAAATTTTCTTGTTCTTTTAGAGTTAGTGAATATCATAGTTATCACCAATTTGTCAATCTAGATTTCTACTTCTTTAAAGAAATGCTAGAGACTAGAGCGACTAATACAAGGAGACACTTTATGTAATTCATACTAATTACTGTGGTATACAAGGTTGAAAGGAATACTGTTATTTGGGCAATATTTTGTAAAGAGGCTTGGGGATTTGCAATTATAAAAAAGGCCACAATTAATAGTATATGAAAATGCTAAGAATTGTATTAGTTGTATTTCAATGAAGGCACACTACTTCACTTATTCTTTATTCAATAAACCCAGAGATGTTTCTCTCTGCTTTTTAGCAAAGGAAAACTTTGAGTATTTATATATGTTTGTCCAATATAAATAAATATAGTAAGAAATAAAGAAATCTATATAATCGATATATTTGATATATACTAATGCTAAATATAATAATTATGATAAATATAATAAAAATAATAAATATGCTACATATATATTAAATATCAGCAATATTAGATATGTAAATTATAACTATCAAAACTATTATGTCCCAAATGTCTAGAATGTCTAAAATGTCAGACATGTCTGTGATTAACTCAAATGTCTAGGATTAATCGAAATGTCCAATATTATGTGTTACAGATAGTGCAGCATTGATCATCCAATAAGATTTGAGCGCAGTATGATGTTTTGTAAAGACCAATCATTCAGTTTTGACTAACTTGGGCTAGAATGGTCCAATTGAGATGATTTTGGTACTATTCGAAAGCTCTCATCGAGGTGGTCACAATGGTAGTAGTTTCATGAAATTAGATCATGGGGTCAAGAGTTATCCCATTATATGTTTGGGGCACTTTTATATATAACACTGCATCTAAATAGTTTAAAATAATGAATTTAGTAACTTAACATATTTTTATTGAATTAGACAGATGGTTATGAATTTAAGTTAGTTACTAAGTGAATATGAAGCACTTGTAAGCTATATAAACAATAAAAATTGAACTATTATTACATTTGAAATTCAGAAAAAAACAAAATAAAAAAAATAAACAATGCGTTTGCATTAAAAATTACAGAAGAATTTTACTATATAGTGGGCAAATATAAGAAATTACCTGAAGATTTTAATAAGCTGTTAGAATTATATGTGATTCTTTATGAATGCTATAAAAAATTAAATACTTATTATATTATTAAATGAGTGAAGAAATAATCATAAGAATAAAAATAAGTTGTATTTATGAATAAAAAAAAATGCATAATGCATGTATTACAGAATTATTGAATCTTGAAAATACTGTATTTAAAACATAATTTTATGATTGATTTAATCTAATACATCATGATATAATTATATATAATATTATGTAACTAAATTAACAAATAAAAAAAAATTCTGAAAGTTGCTAAATCTAATAAATATCGAACAGAACTTACCAAAAATATAATTATTTATTAAAATGTAAAAACTTTTAAAAGCTCAAAAACAGGTTTCTGGTTCTTCAAATAATTTATTTGCAAAAAAACTTATTCAATGATTTTTATAATAGCAATGTGAACTTTCAATATCAAAATTTAATAACTTTATTAATAAAAATTAAAGTGATCAAATAAATTTTTTTTTCTGTAAGACAGTAATATAATAGAATTGAATTTATTTAATACTATTTTTTGTTTTTTTTTTTAAAAAAAACGGGGGTTAAATTAATAAAAACATTTAAAAACTATTTTTTTTTGCTATCTTGAATCTTGATTCTTAGACCTGGGTTAGGGCAATTTTTGACCTATAACCCATCAGGTTGGGTGACCTATATGGGTCACCCAATCTGGGTTATAACACTAATTTTAAGAGAACATATTCTATAACTGTTATAATTATTTAATCATTTAAAAATTACTAGATTGAGTTTGAAATTTAATTTTGCTTACTTTAATAACTGTATTTCAAGTCAATATATAATTGACAGTAATTATTTAATTATTTAATAAATTACTAGAATAAGAATAAAGTTTAATTTTGTTTATTTTAAGATTATATTTTAAGAAAATATATGATTAACAGTAATTATTTAATTACTTAATTATTAGTATAAAGTTTAATTCTGTTTACTTAATGATGTATTTCAAGAGGATGTATATATAATTACAATTATTTTAAAACGCACTTATGTAGAGTTGCATTAGTCCTGAAAAAGACTGGTCCAGAACCGGTCCCAAACTGGGACCAATAAGAGCTGTGGGACCAGTCCACTTGTAAATATAACTGTAATATTTGTATTACCCAATCAATTTTCTTGATCAAGTATAACATAGATCATATGAAGTTTGTTTATATCTGACAGTAAATAATTACGTTATTTTTGGCCAATAAAATCTTATGCATTAAGATTGACGTAATCATAAAGGACTGTTATGGGACCAAAGGACCAGACTGGACCGGGACCGTAAACACTATGATAATAGTCCTTTTAGAGACCGAACCGGACTGGACTGGACTGATGCATCCCTACACTTATGGTGTTTTACTACTATATATAAATTAGATTTTTAAATTTAGGGAATTGCTATTCGCACCATGGATTTTTGCTATTCGCACCATGGTACATGTAGATCACCTCGATTTTGTCACTTAAATATTTTAACTTTTAAAAACTTTTATTAATATTATCTCTATGAGTTCTTGATCAAATTAATAATTTTTTTTATTTGAATTCTATGGATTCGTAGAATTAAAATAAAAAAATTTCATCAAATTTGGTCAAGAACTCATGGAGATATCTTTGATGAAATTTCCTGTAAACAATTTCAACGCAGCTTCTTTGTAATATGTTTTTTTGCTTTTTCAAAATAACCCACTGTTCGGCGATGATTTAAAAGAAATTTGACTATGCTAACTAAAAAAATTTTATAACAAGACTTGTAGCGCATGTCATGGATTAATAGAATCTCAAATTTCATGAAAAAATATTAAAAACTTGTGAAGATATTAACGTTTTTGTAAATTTTGACACATACGTTTTCGCAAGTTTTCCTCTAAACTCAAATGATTCTGGAAGCACTTTCTCAAAATGAACCTCCAAAATATGAATTAGTAAGTTGATAGAATAGGTATTCTAGAGTCTTCAGTTAAAATTTCATCATAAACGGATTAATATTGACGAAGCTATGATGATTTTTCAATTTGCTTCCAGATTCGGAATTTTCTAAAATTTTCAATTTTGATGAAAACAGAAAAATCACTATCACAGGCTAGATTTTTACAAGTTCAAATGAAACAAGTTACTGCGCACTAATATAATCAATAGAGAATATGCTAAAATTTTGCTTTCTAAAATTTTAAGTTATTTGGTTAAATATTCATTCTATAATAGCTTTTTTTCATTTGGCGCAGCTTTATCATATACTTTTTGGAAATAGAAGAACATTTCATCAACGATATCTATACAAGTTTTTGACCAAATTCGATGAAATTTTTTTATTTGAATTTTTATGGATCCATAGAATTCAAATAAAAAAATTTTCATTGAATTTGATAAAGTGGTTGCAAAGATATCTTTGATCAAAGTTTTAGAGAATTTCAAAACGCGTATCACATGACAGATACGTTTAAATTTTTGACATAACTTTGATCAAGGATATCTCTGCAACCACCTGATAAAATTTGATGAAAATTTTTTTACTTATTCTATGGATCCATAATAATTAAATAAAAAATTTTTATCAAATTTGATCAGGTGGTTGCAGAGATATCCTTGATCAAAATATTGTCAAAAATTTAAACGTATCTGTCATGTGATACGCGTTTTGAAATTTTCTAAAACTTTGATCAAAGATATCTCTGCAACTACCTGATAAAATTTGATGAAATTTTTTTAGTTAATTATTATGGATCCGTAGAATAAGTAAAAAAATTTTCATCAAATTT
>QKWP01000018.1:112151-149473 GCA_003550325.1 Gigaspora rosea | reverse complement strand
AAGTGCTTCCAGAATCATTTGAAGTTTAGAGGAAAACTTGCGAAAACGTATGTGTCAAAATTTACAAAAATGTTAATATCTTCACGAGGTTTTAATATTTTTTCATGAAATTTGAGATTCTATTAGTCCATGATATGCGCTACAAGTCTTGTTATAAATTTTTTTTTAGTTAGCATAGTAAAATTTCTTTTAAATCATCGCTGAACAGTGGGTTATTTTGAAAAAGCAAAAAAACATATTACAAAGAAGCTGCGTTGAAATTGTTTACAGGAAATTTCATCAAAGATATCTCCATGAGTTCTTGACCAAATTTGATGAAAATTTTTTTTATTTTAATTCTACGAATCAAATAAAAAAAATTTTATTAAATTTGATCAAGAACTCATAGAGATAATATTAATAAAAGTTTTTAAAAGTTAAAATATTTAAGTGACAAAATCGAGGTGATCTACATGTACCATGGTGCGAATAGCAAAAGTCCATGGTGCGAATAGCAATTCCCTAAATTTATGTAACAAAAACAAAAAAATAAATTTTTACAAACCAAAAATAAATTTTAATTACTTTAGGGTTAGAATAAGGTCTGAAATTTTATTAAGACATTAGTATATACAAAATTTAGCAAGAAATTTTTTTTATTAGAGCCCCAAAGGTAGTTTCATAAGCAAAATTTTGAGATATAAATGCTTTTTTAAAAAAATAAACAAAAAAACAAAATTTTTTTACACCTGATCTTAAATTTTAATTGGCTATTTTAATAGTTTTGTGCAATATAGTGTAAAATACCATAGGTGTATTTTAGTAAAACTCTATAATTAAATTACAAAGTAAGTATAAAGTTATTATAAATTACTATTTAATTACTTGAATAATTATATTTTATATTGATCATTGTATGATCAATTTATAAATTATAATAATAATTTAATAAATCACCAGGGTAAATATTTATCTGATATGTCATGTATAAATTTTTATTATCTGGAGTGAAGTGAAGGTTCTTTAGTTTCTCTGTATTGTAATACAAAGTTACTTTCTTGATACATCACATATCAAAATATCAAAAACGTAACTTTGCATTTTTCATTTGTCCACTTACATAATTTGAAATTATTTTTAATTGGTTATATATTCCAATTTATGGAATTAATAATAACTTTTGATTTACTAGTCCGTTTTGGATAATTTAACTACTAAAATGATCATCTCAATAAGACAATTCTAATATGCTCAAATTATTAAAATCTAATTATAGGATCCCAAGATCATTCAACTTTTGTAACTTTTTTAACATTAAATAACTTTTATCTACTGGCCAGTTTTGTACAATTTAACTACTATAATAATCATCTCAATAAGATGATTCTAACAAGCCCAAAATCATTAAATTTTAATTACAGAATCCCAAGATCAATAAAGATTCATATTGTTAGACAATTATTGGTTTTTATTTGATTAAATAATTATCAAATTTTTATTGATCTTGGGATCCTTTGATTGGGATTTAAAAAAATGATTTTGGCTTGTTAGAATTGTCTTACTAAGATGAACATTTTTAGCAGTTAAATTATTCAAAACAGGCTGGTGGATCAAAGTTACTTAATGTTAAAAAATTTACTTAGTAATTTTTAAAATCACTATTAAAATTATACAAAAGTTAAATGATCTTGAGATCCTATAATTAAGTTTTAACAATTTTGGCTTGTTAGAATTGTCTCATTAAGATGAGCATTTTGGTAGTTAAATTATTCAAAATGTACTAGTAAATCAAAAGATTATTAATTTCATAAATTAGAGCATATATAAATTTTATAGAATATATTTAAAATGATCTAAATTAATAAAAATATACTTTTTTATATACAATAATAGTCAACAATTTTTTTTGAATTTTGAATATAAATTTAATTAAATTTCTTTTGATTTTGTTCATTCCTCACTATTTTCTTTTATAAAATTAATGGTTTTGATTGTTGTTTAGTATGTTACAATTATTCAAAATTCATATATATTTTTAAAATATATAGTATATTTTTAATAGTACATTGTAACTATATATTATATAGTAATAAATAGCCAACTTTTTTAATTATTATATTTATATAAAGATTTAGCTCTAGAGAAACAATGCTATGCATTTACTACAGTTGCTACTATAAAAAGCCATTAACTTTTAACTATAAAATTTTTAAACTTTTATAATTTTTTTAAAATAAAATAAACTAAAAAAAGTTTTTATAAAATTAAAGCTTTTTGATTAAACTATCAAATCTACAAATAAAATTTTTAGTATCTCTTATTTTAAGAAGTTTATATCAATTTAAAGCTATATATAGATTAAAAATTTGGCACTTATATATAAAAAAAAATATAACAACATTTAAATTTATAAACAATATTTTAAAATTTATTAATAAAATTTCGGCATTGTTAAATCACACTACTGGTATTCAATACTTCTATTATTTTTGTTATAAGCTGCAGTATAATATAAAGATCAGGTGAAAATGCAATATTTTTTAAAAAAATGATATAATACAAAAATTCAGTTGTAAAATCAGCTTTGGGGCTCTAATAAAAAAAATCTCTTATTAATTTTAGTATAATATTATCTACTAACTTTAATCCTAACCCTAACAAAGATGACATATTTTATTTAGAAGGTAATATATAAATTAGCATGAATAATTCTAGACAGTCAGACAATAAAAAGAAATTAGTAAATTCTATAAAAAAATATATATTCTAAAAAGTTCTGAATAAAAAATAAATAAATATAAATTGCATGCAAGGTCAGAATGAAACTTTGAGAAATATCCAAAAAAATTTAAAAAGCAAACTTAAATATTTAAATCTTTATTGTACATTAGCTTAATAATAAATTTTGCTTTATTGTACACTTTATTAAAGTATAAAAAACTTATATTAAACTTCTGTCATACATTAAATATATAGCTTTAAGCCAATGTACACTTTTATAATAAAATTTTTTTGTACACTTATATAAGATTTGAAGACAAAGGTTTATATATATAACATATTAGTATTCAGGGGCCCTTAAAAAATTGGTGCCTATATATAAAAAGTTGTTGGCTTTAGGTTGTTCTGACTGTAGTTTATAAATTTTAGTAAAATATATATAAGTTACTATAAACTTTAAAGTAATAATGTTTCTTAGTATATTTATTTTTGAACTCTTTCTGATAAATTATTGGAACAAATTTCTGACAGAAAAAAAGCAAAAAGTTTTTTGTTAAAAAGCTGACTATACTTAACTTATAGTAGGTTTATACGGAAAAATAGTTTTTACAAAGATCAACTATTGCTTTGAAATCTCTTTTGTATATTTAACATGCAAGCCAAAAGCATACTTTTACAAGATAACTGGCAGAAGGTAGTGCTCTTGTATGAGAAATTTTGGTAGAGACTAAAGAGTTTTTTCATTAATAAAGTTTTCTATAGCAAAACAGTAAAGAACAACAAAAAACTAAGTTTTTTAACTATATACTCTTTTTAAATTTCTTTTAGGTTTTTCAAAATTTTTACCAAAAAATAAAAATTCTAGCTTACAATTTCTTTTCCAAAAAATTAGTAGTGTTTACTTCTTTTAAATTGGAAATATTGTGACTATCGGTTGGGAGAGCAATAATGGGTATTAGTCCAATTTAGCTCCAATAGTTCACTTGGTTTTGAATATATATTTATCGTGCACAGGTTTATGATGTCACAGGAATTAATTTATCGGAGTCGGGTTATCACGTAATTAATCAGTCTACGTGATTGATTTAAATAAGACATATATGATGTAATTAATTAAACATCAGGGGGGTTAATTTATTATGATAATATTAATAAAGATAGAATAACAACATGTTACTAACAAAAGAATACAACAAATATATGCTAAACTAAAATAAAAAACAAAGAAAATCTGATTCTTATTATAAAACTATAACTAAGATATTCTGAGACAAGTTTGAATTAATTGTAGTAGTGCAAAAACTTAGGCTTTAAATACTTCTGAGTTATTAAGAACTACTGCGCTTTAGGCTTCTTTACGATTCTTTTTACCTTAAGGCTTTGAAGCATTTGTGCTTTTATACCTTAAAGCTTGAAGCATTCGTGCTCTCAGACCGCGAGCATTAATGCTCCAAAATAATTAAAGTCTTTCTATGTCATCCCTGTGCCTCCGCACATTGCAAACAAACAACTCTGGGAATAAACATTATCTCTAAGCCTCCGCCACAACCTTGTTATTCCATATGGCTGGATCGATGGACCTTCCAGTGCTACCAAATTATGTATAAGTCACAGGTTAAAATTTTTAACTGTGACATACTCCCCTTCTTGAGTGTGCGCTCCTGCGAACACTTCCTTTATAGGAATGATTTAAATTAAGCCAAGACACCAATTTCTTTGTTATAACAATAACAAATTTATAGCGACTCTTCCATTGGTTCCTATATAGATCACTGATTTTTGCAATAAAGGCTGGAGAATAATGATTCAGGAGTTTAAAGTTTCTTCAAACTTTGAAGTTGGCTTCTATATTTCACAATCTAAGCCGTCCAGAGGTTCTGATTTGGAGTTCTCTGATAGTTTCAGTTTCTTCTTCACCTTTTAAGATTGAGATAGCCAATTGGAATGAAGAGTCCTTGCTATTTTTTTTATTTTGTTGGGGAGATGACTTGATCCCTGGTTAAAGGAAGAAACCTTTTCCAACCAGGTTTCACATGCTTTATCAAAGGCTTCTTGACTTTGGAAAATTTTCTTTTTCTTTTTTCTTACCAAAGCTGCAACCCTTTTCTCCCATACCTTATTACAGACATTTTCAACTTCAATACTTTTCTTATAATTTCCTACTACAGTTTCATTGTCACTATCCCAGCTATCATCATTTTCATCTTTATCTATATTTTCATTCCCACCTATATCTTTTTCTTTTACTCCCATAGTTTTGATAATCTTACCTTTTCCGGAGGGCTCAGACATCTCAACATCTATTTTACAAGATACTTCCTTATTTGTTTTTTTCTTAACACCAGATTTACCCATTAGGCTTTCTCTATTATTATTATACTTTCCAAAATAATAATTATCTACTTCTTCACCCTTACTTACTTTATTACTTCCATTATTTTTGATAGTTAACAATTGTCTACAGATAATATTAGCAGCCTGGTTCTTTATGTCAGCTATGACAGAATAAGGGTCAATTCTGTTCTTGGGCTTCTTTAATTTTTGTTGCTTCAAATCTATATGGTCTTTACTTTGGCTTATTCTTGGTTTTATTTTGGAATTCAAGCTTTTATTTCTTATTGGCAGAGTTCTCAAATCTTGGCAAACAAATTTTGAAAGGTTGGTTTATCAACTTGTAAGGAGAGAGATTTTGGGTAGCTTGAAAATGAAGGTAGATTATTTCTATTATTAGGCGACCTAGGGTCATTTATTGAATTTGGTAAAGTTGGGTGAATTTTTTGAGGGTAGGGTCCATCAGTTCTTTGAGCATAATTGGTTACAGAAGTGACCTGTTCTGACAATTTATGATTGGCTAAAGAAGTCGTATATGAGCAGGTTTGGTCTGCAAAACTAGAAAATTTATATAGACTTTGATTATTGCTTGAATCATGAGTGGTTGGTTGAGGTTGGCATGGTTGTTCTTGGTATGAGACTTGGTTTGTCATTGTGTTGATAGGATAGATTAGTTTATCTAAGACTTCAATAGTCGATAGGTATCTTCTTCTACTATCAGTCTTGTGGGAGCTTTAAAGTAGGAGGGTTAGGAGAAATGATTTATAGGTTGAAGGTCAGAAGCCATACATAAAGAGTGATATTCATAAGCATGTTTGAATACTTTGCTCTTGTATGTGCTTATTCAAGAGTCTTGAGATGCAATAGAGATAAGAACATAGAAAATTCTGGACGAAGACCATTAACAAATACTTGGACTTTTGTTTCTTCTGGAAAACAATACCCTCCAATTTCTAACCGTCGAATCAAGTTTGCCTTTTCCACATAATATTCGTCAACATTATCTCCAACCAATTGCTTTCGCTAGGTTAACTTCTGAAACTTGAGTTCTGGAGTGACGAATCTTGTAACAAAGTTTATCCAAAAGTTTGCAAAGGATTTGATTTATCATTCCATTGGTCGGTTTTTGGACTTTGGCTTTGACAAATCCTCCACCATGTTGCAGCAGGTCCCTTTAATTTGGCAGCAATAATGGAGATTTTACGGCCTTTTTGGACAAGATTGGCTTCAAAAGCATTTTCTATCTCATCTAACCATGATATAGGGTCTTGAGTTTCTCTTACAAATTCAGGATAGGGGATCATATTTAATTCTAATGAAATATCGATCTGCAATGTCTGAGGTACTTGTAGTTGTTGTACAAGGGGTGTGATTTGGGTAGCTAATTCAATATATAGGTCTGGGTTTTGATTATAAGACATACTGTCTTTAGCTAACTAAGCTACTGTTTTTAATAAATACAATGGTTTAAACTAGTGTGCTTAACAATTTAATCCACACAATCAGCACCATATGTGACTATCAGTTGGGAGAGCAATAATAGGTATCGGTTCAATTTAGCTCCGATGGTTCACTTGGTTTTGAATATATATCGATTGTGCACAGGTTTATGATGTTACAGAAATTAATTTATCGAGGTCAGGTTATCACTTAATTAATCAGTCTACATGATTAATTTAAATAAGACATATATGATGTAATTAATTAAATATCGGGGGGGTAATTTATTATGATAATATTAATAAAGATAGAATAACAACGTGCTATTAACAAAAGAATACAATGAATATATGCTAAACTAAAATAAAAAACAAAAAAATCTGATTCTTATTATAAAACTATAACTAAGACATTGTAATCAAATTATATTCTGAGACAAGTCTGAATTAATCATAGTAGCATGAAAACTCAGGCTTTAAATACTTTCTGAGTTATTAAGAACTACTGCGCTTTAGGCTTTTTCACGATTCTTTTTACCTTAAGGCTTTGAAGCATTTGTGCTTTTATGCTTTAAGGCTTGAAGTATTCGTGCTCTCAGACCATGAGCATTAATGCTCCAAAATAATTAAAGCCTCTCTACGTCATCTCTGTGCCTCCGCATATTGCAAACAAACAACTCTGAGAATAAACATTATCTCTAAGCCTCTACCACAACCTTGTTATTCCATATGGCTGGATCGATGGACCTTCTGGTGCTACCAAATTATGTATAAGTTACAGGTTAAAATTTTTAACTGTAACATTATGTTCAAGATTGGACTAATATTATCATAATTAAGTTTGGTTGCTATATACAAATAAACAATGAATAGTGTGTTAGAAATATAGAACGCCAAACAATCTATATAAGATCATATTTGAAAAATTGCTAATAGAGACCCTTTTTTAAAAAAAGGTTATATTTGAAAAATAGCTATTGGATAAAAAGATTATATTTGAAAAAGCTAATAGACAAAAATGATATATTTAAAAGAATGCTAATGGGTAATTTTATTTGAAATGTGTAATAAAAAATCTTGGCCATGCAATAGTGACCCAGCAGGTAATAAATACAAAAATTGAAAAAATACAAAAATTAGAAAAATGCAAAAATTGGAAAAATAGCATAAAACAGTTTTTTTTTAAGTTTTTTTTTACATTTTATAAATATATATTTATGATATAGGCCAGATTATGCATCAAATAGGCTTAATAATTTTTATCTTTTTTTTTATTTATTTTTTTTTGTTTTTTTTTTAAAGAATGTAACTCTGTATTTTTTTAAAGAATATAACTTTGTTTTTTTTTTTTTTTAGAGAACATAATTCTTTAAAAAAAGTTAAAATTGGGTAAAAGGTTTATTTGGTATTTAAAATATAGCTTATATATACCAATATAAAAGTGCTAAACAAAAAAAATTTACTATAATGCTCAAATATAAGCTCATATAGATTATTTGGGGTCCTGGACATGTGAAGAAATTTCTTTTTGGTTTGTTAGTTTTAAATTTGTTTTTTTTTTATATGTATACTTTATATAATATTTTAATAGATATTAGCATATGCAGTATTATATAATTTTTATCATTTTATACTAAATGTATTAGCATCTTTATTTTTTATTCATATTTTGCTTTTTCTGGTTTTTTTTTTGCAAATTCTTTTTTGTTGGTTATATTTTGGTTTGTTTTTTTTTGGTTTTCATTTAGGTAGCCTATTTAACTTTTCTTTTTTTATTCTTCTTTATAAGAAGCTCAAAAAGGAAGTTTTTAGAAGAAATAGATTATGAAGTAGATAGCTGAGTACTAGGTTGACACTGCTACATATAGGTAGTAATAAATTTACTTTAGTGCAATAGTCAAACCTAGGCACTTGTTTGTAGAAATCTGAGTTAGTATTTGGTATTATAATTTAGAGTTTATATTATATAGTTTTTATATATTAACTAATAAAGCTGCAACTGGCATTAAAGTATTTAAAAAAAGATATTTTTTAATCTAATATTAATTTAAGGCAAAAATACAATAGTGTTATAGAACGATAGTTTATTATATTATTTCATTTTTTATTATTTTATTTTATTGATACTTAAAATAGTTAATACCACTTATAACACTTATATCGCTTATAACGCTTATACCGATTATAACACTTATACCGATTATAACGCTTATACCGATTATAATGCTTATAACGCTTATAGCGCTTATACCGCTTATAATGCTTATAATGCTTATAATGCTTATACTGCTTATAACACTTATACCGTTTATAACGCTTATGTTGCTCTTGTAGATTATAGTGTTCATTATTGTAAATCAACACTTATAACGCTTATTCTAAAATGTATTTAAAGACACAGAATTTCCTTCAGTCAAACTAGACCAAGACACCCCACTTCTCTTTCTATTTATTATACATCTTGTACTGGGATTTCTTAGGACAGAAACCTAAGGATAGCCCTATCTTAGATTATTAATAAAGAAACTATTTATCTGAATAACACAAAGTTTATTATCAAGTAATAGTAAAATCGATAATTCCTTATTGAATACTCTCACGAACTGCCCTTGGAGAAGAGTATAATTTCTTACAGACTAAGGAATTATACCTACCTCTTGGACACCGCTATAAACCGATAAAGGATCTCTGTAGCCGTGTCGTTGTTATAGTAAGGAGTAAAAGAAGGCCTCCCTACTGTAACATTTGGTGCCTTCTGGCGGAAAAATTCAAAACATTTGGATATTATTGAAGATATTTGAAAACCTCTACCACTCTAGCTGCTGCTGTTCGTCCTGGAAGTCACTTTGCCCAGAGACTCTATAAAACTTATTGCTGCTGCTGTTCGTCCTGGAAGACTCCTTGCCCAAGGACACTATTTATTTAACTGCTGTTTATCTCTTATAACTTTTGCTGCTGCTGTTCATCCTAGAAGACTCTTTGCCCAAGGATTCTATCTCTTTAACTAAACTTACTAACAAGATATTACTAACAATTAATTATTTTGAGATTTAGTCAGGAGTCATAAGGCATATGACTACTGATATTAACGAATTATATAATCGATATATTAGAAACCACCTAGTAGAACATCATCAAAACTCTGCTCTTCCATTTCACTCTCTCCAACTACGTGCTCCTGATCTTTCTTGTCAAGAGTGTTATCCTCCCTCTCGCTCTAGTGGTCGTGTTTTTGCTCGAACACCTTTTGGAAGATTTTGGCATTGGTATTCTGGTACCTACTCCGCTGATTCCTATACCTCTCAAACTACTGGAAACTTTATTCGCCTGACTGCTACTAGAGACCCTGCTACTATCCGTGCTTGTATTCGAGATATTATTTTTAGCTGCCGATATCAAATAGAACTTGACAACCCAAGAGAAATTGCTCTTGCTATTCTTCAACGCTTTACCCATCGAACAACTTTACCTCCTCTTGATTTTGCGGACTATACTACTTTTGACCCATACTTAGACACCGATACTGAAAACTATAACCCTCGATATCCGGACTTAGGATATTCTATTATCGAAGGATCTAGCCCTACTTTTAACACTGTACCTCTTCTTACTACCCCTGAGGATCGCCCCTCTACTCCTCTTGGTTTTAACCTACTCCCTTATAGTGAACATAATAGTGATCTTAGCTCTCACACCCCTTCGTTCCAACATACTAGCCTACCTGCAAGTCCTACAGTTTTAGCACCTAATCAACAAGATATAGACCTTGAAAATTTCTTTGAAACTACCTCTACTTTTAATTTAGATAGACTTTTACCAGATACTACTGAAGAAACTAGTGAAGAAGACCAAGAACCTTCCCTAACCTCACCTGTAGACAACTCACCTCCCATTATGGCTGAACGAGCGATTGCTGATGCTGCTACTGCTATTAATACCTTAGCTGCTGCGTTTGTCCATGGAGGAGTTGAAAGGAATCTTCTTCCTGTTAATTTCTTTAATGGAGATGGAACCCAAGACCCACTCGAATGGTATTCAGAATTCAAGCGTGCTGCCGTTGCTAACCGATGGAATGCTGCCCGGAAATTAGAACTTGTCCCTGTCTACTTGAAAGGAATTGCCTTAGACTGGTTTTCCTCCCTTACCACTAAGCCCACTGTTTTTAGTGATAAGGATAACCAAGATACTAGTTTTAAACACCTGTTTCTAGACCGATTTGTTACCCCAAAACAAAAAGTTATGTGGCAAAAGCAACTTTTTGATGTCAAACAAGGTGCCAACTCAGTTGATGACTATATT
Organism: Gigaspora rosea; assembly: GCA_003550325.1. Lineage (NCBI taxonomy): Eukaryota > Fungi > Glomeromycota > Glomeromycetes > Diversisporales > Gigasporaceae > Gigaspora > Gigaspora rosea. The sequence goes on along the minus strand of QKWP01000018.1, from coordinate 138,704 downwards.
AACCGGTTCAGAAAACTGAAGCGACGTGTTGACCCTGACGATGACTTCCCTGATGCCTTTGTAATCCAACTCTTTATCCAAGGCCTTCGTCCTGAGTTTGCTATAAATGTACAAGCCTCTGAACCTGCTGATCTTGATGCTGCTATGAAAACTGCTCGTAAATGGGAAACTGGAAAACTTATGGCTTCTCCTAATACCGATACAGACCAAGCCATTAAACAACTAACTGAACAAATCGCTCAACTTAGTATTAACCTCGCGCAGAAGCAACCACCTGCTAACCTCTCGGTAAACTATGCTGATTCCCCTAAACAAGCCAATCCGATTAAACAACCTCCTACCTGCCATTATTGTGGTCGAACCGGACACTTTATTGCACATTGTCGTCTTAAAAAGAAGAATCAAAGTAATGAACGAGGAAGAAACAGACAGTCCAATAATAACAACTATCGACGTGACTCTTATAGAAACAGATCTAGAAGTCAAGATAATAGAGACCGAGATTATTACAATAGAGACCGAAGCCGCTCTAGAAATAGAAATAATCGTAATGATCGAGATGACTACCGATCTAGAAGTCGAGACCGATCTTCTTCTTGGAGACCTAGCAACCGAACCCCCTCACCCTACTACAGAAATGTTAACTATCTTGATGGAACTCCTTCTACCACTACCACTACCAACTCACCTCTTAGTCCACAAAAATGGGAAACGTTCCTAGACAACCCTTCTGTTCGTACTGCACTATCTTCTTACTTGTACGAAGAAGCTAAAACTGCTAATTTGATCCAGACATCTGCTTATACTACACCTGTCAAATGTAATGTTAAAATCAATCAAAAACCACAAGAAGCTATTATTGACAGTGGAGCCTCTATCAGCATGATCGCACACCAATTAGTCCAAGATCTAGGATTAAAAATAGAACAAGCCTCTCTTAGCCTTATCATACCTGCTACTGGAACCCCTTCTCGTCCTTTGGGAATTATTCGAGACTTACCTATAGAAATAGATGGTGCTATTATTCCTATTACCGTTGAAGTAGTCCCTGCCACCTCTTACTCATTATTGCTTGGAAATGACTGGTCAAAGAAAGTTGAAGCCAGTTACAATTGGAAAAATGGATGCTACTCTTTTAAGTGGAAAAACAAGAAACATACCGTTCCTACTTCCTATGAAAGTAACCAACCATTACCCTCACAACCTACTGTTACCGACCCTGCTGAATTAGACACTTATGAACAGGAATACTTAGTCCCTCAAGAAGCTTATGCTTTTATCACCACCCATGAACCAGACATTACCCCTACCTCTGATGATGATACCAACCCATGGATTATCCACCAGCCTAGACATAGAAAGCGTGCCCCTCCTAACTCTCGTGTATATGGCAATTGTGGCTCACCTGAACATCTCTTTGCCAACTGCCCTACCAACCGTTGTAATCGCTGTCGACAGGATGGACATATTGCTGTCCACTGCCCACAACAAGTACCAAAGCGGACCTCTTGCCGTACCTGCAATGGTAATGACCATTTGTACCGAAACTGCCCTGAAAATATTTGTCATACCTGTAGAGCAACTGGACATATTGCCGTTGACTGTTCTTTTGGAGCCCTTAAGGAACAGAACCGAATTTGCCAATGTGGATGTAATCCGGATGATATTGAAGCCCGTCGAATGTATAACTTTAGTACAAGGCGTACTCATCACTGCTGTCACTGCAAGAAACCAAATAGACCAGAAGACCTACAAGTTCTTAACAATCAGTTTGTTTGCCGAGGATGTGTCTCTGACTATTATTATGAACTCCCTCTTGATGACCCTCAACGTATATATTATTATAGCCACGGAGAAGGACGTGGAACCCTTGTCCAATGTAAAATCTGTGGAGAAACTAGACCTACCTCTAAGATGAATAATCTAGAAAGCCTAGAACAAGCCCTTTGGTTTTGTGACCTTGAACACCTCTATGCTTATAAAGCAGGACAGGATGTTCTCTACAATGCAAATTATAATTTGTGGACCAGAATCAGACATTATACCGAGTCCAACAGGAGTGCTGGATCTCAGTATGAAATGAACCAGACCCGTATCTTCCGACTTGCAAAGATTTTCTTACAAGAATTGGACCAAAGCCTGACTGAAGCCTTAGAACCTTTAATGACTGATCGTATTAACCAACCTTGGAGTCAGGAAGAAATGCAATTAGTACTTCGTGCTGAACATGGCATATTAGAAGAGAATGAAGAATTTCAATTACAACAGACCCTTGAAATTTCCTTTGACACTAGCTATCCCGAATTCTGTAAAGAAACTGCTCTTGCTAACCTTAGAAGGAACTTCTCAGACACACCTATTGACCTCTGCAAGGAATGTCTTCATGTTAAGCACCAGGAAGAACTTGATGAACATGATGGATACTGTACAGAATGTGTACCTCCACCACCGCCAATATTAGAACCAGAACCAGACACTATACCTCTAGAACCTACTCCAAATGACCAAACTATTGTTACTATCGAAGTTTTTGAAACATTACAACAACAAGTTGTCCAACAGAACCAGACCATTGAACAACTTCAACAATAAGTCCAAAAACTTGAAAACTTTAATCAACAATTGCTTCGCCTTATTCACCAAGACACCCAGTACCTATAACAAAGAACTGAAACTCTTGCTATCCTGTTCACAAATACAAATTTTTAGATAATCCTAGGCATGATGGCAAACTACCTGTTGATTCAGACAACTGTATTAACAGACCTCTTAAACCCCCTGAATACCCTATAAATTTAATACCTACCTCTGTATATAGTATAGACACCCTTATCCCCTATAAAGAATATACTTTGACCCCAACTACTTCATTAAACACATGTCCTCTTGCTGCAGACCAAGAACTTAAATTTAGACATTTGCTTGAAAAATTTGCAGATATTTTCGCAACAGACATTAATGAATTAGGAAGAACTAACTTAGTTTCTCATCGTATTTTTACAGAAAATGTACCACCCATTCACTCTAGACCTTATTCTATACCCACAAGTGAACAGACATTTATTAAAGAGGAAATCCAACGAATGATAAAACATAAACTTATCCGACCTTTGAATAGTCCCTGGACTTCCCTTGTTGTCCTAGTCAAGAAGAAAAATGGCAAATTACGCTTTTGTGTAGACTACCAGAAACTTAACAATGTTACTAAAAAGGATGCATACCCTCTACCTCGTATTGATGAAATGTTAAATACCCTTGCTAGATCACATTGGTTTTCCACTTTGGATCTTGCAAGTGGATACTGGCAAGTGGCTATGCACCCCCGTGATAAAGAAAAGACTGGGCTTGTAACTCGCTATAGAACTTATGAGTTCAATGTGATGCCTTTCAGACTTTGTAATGCCCCTGCTATGTTCCAAAGACTAATGGACTGAGTTTATGAAGGAATTGCTTGGAAATTTGTAGTAGTATATTGAATGATACCATAGTATACTCTAGAACATTCGATGACCACCTGAAGCACTTGAATAAAGTGTTTCGAAGAATCAAACAAGCTGGATTGCGACTTAATATCGAAAAATGTAACTTTTGGATGCAAAGACTACCCTTCTTAGGCCATATAATTACACCTAGTGGAATAGCCCCTGACCCTACAAAAATCGAAGCTGTGCAAAAGATTCAACCACCACAGAATATAACTCAACTTTGCTCATTCTTGGGATTAGCTAGATATTATAGACAATTTATCCAAAACTTCTCTGCTATTGCTAAACCCTTAAATCAATTGTTACAAAAAGACGAACCATATCGATGGACCCATATTCAACAAGAAGCTTTTGATGAACTAAAAGACCGACTTACTGCTGCACCTATATTAGCCTACCCCAATTTTAGAAAGACCTCTATCTTGGCTACCGATGCTTCTTACTATGGATTTGGTGCTACTCTTAGTCAATTGGACCAAAACCATAAGGAACACCCTATTGCCTATGCAAGTAAAAGTCTACGAAAAGAAGAAGTAAACTATGGCATGACTGAACTAGAATGTGCTGCTATAGTGTGAGCAATCGAACATTTTTATAAATACTTAGGCACAACCAAGTTTATCTTAGTTACAGACCATTCAGCATTAAAATGGTTACGCACTGCTAAACCTAAAGGAAGAATTGGAAGATGGATTCTTAAACTCCAACCTTATAACTTTGAAATCTTTCATAAACCTGGAAGAATCCACTCGAATGTTGATGCTCTATCACGCCTACTGACCCAGACAATTAAATCATCTAAATCATGAATTTAAATCGATATAACCAACTTTATAATTACTTAAAATCAGACAAGCTACCAGACGAATTCACAAACTATGAAAAGAAACAATTACTTAACCAGGCCAGATATTTTGAAATTAGACATAATCTCTTATACAAGAAGAACCGAAAAGATTCAGAACACCCCTTTCGAGTTATTAAATGGACAGAAGTAGAACCGATCCTATACATGATGCATAAACACCCTACTTCTGGACATTTGGGAACTGATACTATGTACTATAAGATAGCTGAACGATATTATTGGGACCAAATGTATCGAGATGTCCAAGAATATGTAAAGACTTGTGAGATATGCCAAAAGAGACTAAAAGGACGCAGAAAAGAACCTTTCCATCCTATCCAAATAGGACGTGCTTTTGAAAGGATTGGAATTGACCTTGTCAGACCCTTACCAATAACTGCTCAAACCAATCGTTACATCATTGTTGCTACCGACTATCTAACAAGATGGCCAGAAGCCAAAGCTGTACCCTATGCTAAAGCTAATACTCTCGCACAATTTATTTTTGAAGAAATTATTTGTAGACACGGAACCCCAAAGATTATACTCTCTGATCAAGGAAGAAACTTTATTAGTGAAACTATACGGATATTATGCGAAAAGTTTCTCATCAAACATAAATTCTCTTCACCATACCACCCACAGACAAATGGAATAGTTGAAAGACTTAATTGAACATTATGTGAATCTCTCGTAAAAGTAAAAGAAACTGATGATTGGATTTACACATACTTGCAGTTCTCTTAGCTTATCGAACAAAGAGACATACTACTACTAGATATACTCCATTCCAGTTAGTTTATAGTAGACAAGCCACACTACCTATAGAAGCACTTATTCCTGTATATCCTAAAGAAAACGAAGATACAGATATAAATATACAAGACAGTATACTACAACGAGTTTACGAGTTAATAGAAAAATTACCAATTATACAAGAAGAAGCCTGAGAAAATACTAGAAAATCACAAGAAAAACAGAAAAAGTACTTCGATAAAAAAGTAAAAGAAGAAACCTTTGAAATTGGAGAAAAAGTATGGGCACAACGAAAAGAAATAGAAATGTCTCGCTCTGCTAAATTTGAGGATAAAAGAATTGGACCCTTTATAATTCAAGCGAAATTGAACAATAGTGCTTATAAACTTCGGGATATGGAAGGAAAAACCTTACAGAAATATTATAATAGTGATAGACTTGCTAAATATTATGAGAAACAGACATGGGAACCTATAATTGTAATTAAAAATTAGAAATTTCTGGAAGAAATTTATTGTGAAAGGGAGTGACATTTGTGTAAAACTTTGTACACAGCCCCATGAAAATCTTCGTATTATACTAACATTTATATAATCCTACACTCCGATTGAAATTTCCCTAAAATATTATCAAAACCCCTAAAATGGAATCTACCACTCTACAACCCAATACTATTCTCGCTCTTTGAAACTTTCTTTCTATTTGGAGACAAGACCCTGCTGCCCAATACAATTTAGGAATTTTTAGTCAAAATGTAATCCTATGGGATAACTAAAATCTAGAACAAGTAATAGATGTTACCCCAAAGGAAGAAACAAAACCCCTTGTCGAACTTAATGAACTACTGTGACCATTTGATGAAGACATAGAAGCTCTCTTATCTGAAGAACTGATTGAGAAACCCAAAGCGATAATACTGATGTTAAAAGACTTGACTCAAACTCTTAACCCTCAAAAGGCTACTCGAACAAATCCTTTTCTTCGAGAAACTTGAACCGCACAAGTTGATAAAATCTTACAAGACTTACCCAAGTTTAAACAATCTCACCAAGAACAAAGACAGGCCATTGAAGCCCATTATTATTTAGGAACTATAATAGGAAAACAGACTGAACATAGAGACCAAATTAAAGAACAAATTCGGAAAGTAAAAGGAGACCGAAAAACCCAAGATATTTGGAAAGGAGCTCAAAGGATTAGAAAAATCTTTACAATTTGTCCCAAGGACCTAATATACCAAACTAACTACCTTTCTGTGACCCAAGTGATTAAGTTGAAAGATGAAGTTTATACTGCTCTATTAGAAGAATTAGAGAAAGAATTTACAGAATAAATTTTCTTAAGGGGACGAAAATGTTATAGAACGATAGTTTATTATATTATTTTATTTTTTATTATTATATTTTATTATTATATTGTATTATATTATTATCTTGAGAAGTTAGATACTTAGAATAGTTAATACCACTTATAACGCTTATATCGCTTATAATGCTTATACCGATTATAATGCTTATACCGATTATAACGCTTATAACGATTATAACTCTTATAACACTTATAGTGCTTATACCGCTTATAACGCTTATGACACTTATAACACTTATCCGCTTATAACACTTATACCATTTATATTGCTTATGTTGCTCTTGTAGATTATAGTGTTCATCATTGTAAATCAACGCTTATAACGCTTATTCTAAAATGTATTTAAAGACACAGAATTTCTATTAGTCAAACTAGACCAAGACACCCCACTTCTCCTTCTATTTATTATACATCTTGTACTGGGATTTCTTAGGAACAGAAACCTAAGGATAGCCCTATCTTAGATTATTAATAAAGAAACTATTTATCTGAATAACACCAAGTTTATTATCAAGTAATAGTAAAATCGATAATTCCTTATTGAATACTCTCACGAACTGCCCTTAGAGAAGAGTATAATTTCTTACAGACTAAGGAATTATACCTACCTCTTGGACGCCACTATAAACCGATAAAGGATCCCTGTAGCCATGTTGTTGTTATAGTAAGGAGTAAAAGAAGGCCTCCCTACTGTAACAATAGCAACCCATCGCAAAGCAACACCCATATGATCTACTAATTATTTTTAAGATTGGGATTTTATAAATACTTTTGTTTTTTTTTTGTTTTTTTGTTTTTTTTAACACAATTATATTTTTTTAAAGCCATTGTTGAAGCCATAATTAGAGTTGTTGTTGGAGCCATCGTTGGAGCCATAGTTGAAGCCATAGTTGGAGCTATAGTTGGAGCTATAATTGGAGCTATAGTTGGAGCCTCAGAATGTCTTGAAGTTGCATAGATATGTTATTACTTTGGTGATTCACTATGTTTTTTACATTAAGTTTTTCGTATTTGGTGTATTTTCTTTATTGTTTTTGTGCATTTTTTTCAGTAAGTTTGTTATTTTCGGTAGTAGATTCTTTATAGTTTCTTGTATAGAGTTTTTCAGAAAGTTCTTTAGTAGGTTCTTTGTTATTTTTTGTGAGCTTTTACAGTAAATTTGTTATTTTTTAGTGAGTTTATTTAATAGGGTTTTGTTGCTTTTCTGTAGTTCTTCCTATAAGTTCTTCATCATTTTCAGTGTATTCATTTAAAGTTCTTATCATTTTTCTTTCAGTAAATTCATCATTTTTCAGTGGGTAGGTTCTTTGTTATTTTTTAATAGGTTCTTCTGTAAATTCTTTATGGTTGAATCATTTTTTATTTATAATCAAGATTTATTAACATGTCTTATCGATTTTTTGTTAGTAGATCTCAAATAATTCATTTTTGATTCTTTTGCTATCTTTTCACTTGTTCTTTAGTGCCTTCTTTTTTGTTTGCCATTTTTGTTGTTTTCTTCCTTGTTTTCATCTGTTATCTTGTTGTTCCTGTTCAGTTTTATTTATTTTCTGCTTCTCTTGCTATATTTGTCGCTTGTTCTTTAGTGACTTCTTTCTACAGTCTGACCTCTCTATAATCAACAAGTCTGTCGCGCCTCTTTGGTGATTGTATAGAGGTGTGACTATAAATAAAATACCTTGTTATGGTTACGTGACCAAAAGCCAATAAGTAATGTATTTGTGTATTAAAAATTTAAACTGTTTGATAGTGATAACTCTTGAACCAGTGGTCCAATTTGGATAAAACAACTACCAGAGTGTTTGGCACAATGAAATGATTCTAAAGAGTCCACAATCATCCAAATCTAATTACAAAATGCTAAGATTTTTAAAGATTTTTCACTCAGATATTTAAATTTAATCAATTTTTAAACATGTAAAGTGATACAAATCCTTAACGATCTCAGGATCGTGTGATCCGATTTAAACGATCTAGTGCTCATTAGAATCGTCACATCGAGACGAACATTTTGGTACTTGTTTCATCCAAATCGGACCAATGCATCAAAAGTTATTTGTGTCAAACATTTAAGAATTTTTAATAGGATATTTTAAATAGAATTATTATATTTATCGCCATGGCGATGTATCGCTACCCTGATCAACCAATAAAAATTCAGGATCAGGTGTAACGTGAGATTGAAGCGATTACAATTTTTTTTCAAAAATCAGCCATAACGCTAAATTTTGCCTATGAAACCATCTCTTATGCTCTAACAAAAAAAAATTCCTTACAAAATTTTAGATAAGAAACTCTTCACTAAAACACACTACCCTAACCCTTACCCTAAACTAACCCTTACCCTAACCCTAAACTAACGAATTTATTTATTTTTTTGATTTCACGTTACATCAGATCTTATAGGGTGCGATGTATCGCCTATGCGAAAAAATCAAAAATTCATAAATAAACATGAATATAAATATTGGCCAATCAGATTTTATAATCTATATTTAGTAATAATTGGTGACTATAACGAGGTTTTTTATTAATAAAATGGATAAAAAAATCAAAATTTTTTGGTTATTGTGATTATAAGTAATATGTGACTATAATGAGGTTTTTTATTATATTTTAAGTCCGTTGCACAATATTGGGTGCTTATATAGAGGTGTGACTATATGGGGTGTGACTATAGAGAGATCAGACTGTAGTTCCATTTTCTTGCCATTTTTATCATTTTCTTTCTTGTTTATATCCATTTTCTTGTTGTTCCTGTTCTGTTTTCTTAGTTCTAAAAAAAAAATAATAAATTAAATAAGTTAAATAAATTAAATAAAAAATAAATAAATTAAAAAAAAACTCTCTCGATAATTAAATAAATAAAAAACCTCTGATAAGTTAAATAAAAAAACTCCTAATAAATTAAAAAAAGTAAATTAAATAAATTAAAAAAAAAATAATAAAATAAAATAAATTCAATTAAAAATAAATTAAAGCTTGAAACTGGTTTATTTTTATATATTAAACCCAGTTTTAATACTCTTTTTTTTTAACAAAATTTTTAAAGTATATTTGATTAACTAATCAAATTTGATTATATGCAGCACATAAGCATGTGATGCATATTGTAAAAGTGTAAATCAGGGTTGTAATCTAAAACTTCCTAATAACACCTTTAACTAATCTAAACTCTATACAACTATTGGCCAAGACTTCTAGTTCCTCGATTTGGCAGGCAAAAAGAGGCGTAGAAGATTTGGTCTGGGTCTCAAGGTTCGTAGAGTCTTGCTAATTTCCTCAGTACGATGATAGAAGTATATGAAGGTCACAAGACAAGAGCTATTGGGTTGCTGATTGGGCTTTTGGGTTTTTGGATCTCCTGTAATTCGATTATTACATCGATCATTAGACTTAACGATATCACGTGATCACAGGATTAAGACTTTTTATAGAAATTCAACTAACACTTCTATTCTAATTTTGAAGGTTACTACTTCACAACATTGGAGTCTGAGTTTGGGTTTTTAAAAAACTCAAAGTGAGTTATCTAATTGACTCTTACTAAGTTGTTTTATTTTAAGGTGAGCTTTGAGCTCTTATATACTTTTAATTACAGACTAAGAAATGATACAAATGATTCTTTTTACTCTTTTACTTCTTTTACATTCTATGAATTATTTCAATCTTTTACATCTTATACATTACTTAAATCTTTTTAATCTTTTAATAAAAGGATTTAAAAGATATAAAAGATTTGTGATATGACTAAAAATAGTAATAACTATATATATAAAAATAGAAAATAAAAATAGAAATTGAGTACAGCCCAAATTCAGATTGTGCTAAGTCTATTTTGCTTATCACAATGTAATCGAATTCGATTGGTAATTACAGGATCGGCATGTTATAAAATAATACTCTTAATTTAAAATTAAATTTTACAATTATATAGAGCAAAAAAAAAGGGAATAAAAAAACCTTTCCTGCCAAGTTATAGTTCTGCCATTTTTGCACAATTTGAAAATGTAACTTTGCCAAAAACAAATATTTGCTAATTTAAAAAAAGAAAGTAGATTGCCTTGTAAGAAAAATAGGTTATCTTTGTACTAAAGTTAAATTTTTAACTTTTTAATATAAAATTTTTTTTGTTTAAATAGTTTACTTTGGGTTTTTAAGTATATAATTCTATATTGAAATTAAAACATGTTTTCTCAGATTTTGCTAAGAGAAAAATGAGTTAACCTCCTCTCATATTTCTTTGTCGGCATGCAGCAGATCACTTCCAATGTAGTTTATGATTTGCGGTAGGCTTCTTAATTATTGGTTACAAACTTTATCGTGATCTGCCACATTTCCTTTTAGACTAAAGTGGAAATGATTTTTGTAAAAAATTTTATATTATCTTATCTTATATGCACTATATGAGTTGCGCAATATGAGCTGCATGAGTTGATAGCACTGAGCATGCCCCCAAAAAATTTTTATCGAATTTATGTTGTATTTATAATGTTTTGATTAACACCTGACTGTATTTGCTGTATTTTGATTTATTCAAAAAAATTAATCTGTAAAATATTTATTTATTAAGCACTAAAATAATTTCTAATGTCTAAATTTCTAATATATTTAAATTTTTGTTGTAAAAATTTTTAATTTATTATAAATAACTTTTTAGATCGCTTAAGATAAACACTTGTGCAAAAAAAGCCTAATTCGTGGTAAATTTACCTGGTAAAATTACTTACACGATTTCTTTATTTTTTTATATACTAATAAAGCCTTGCTTATTTTCTAATTAACAAAAATTGAATTGAATCTTTGGCCAAAAATTGCGTTAATGATTACGTTATCGTTATATTAATGCTGCCGTGATAACATTGGTTATACATTTGGTGATTCTTAAAATCGATCTGCAAATCTCTTCCGAATATGTTTACTATCAATTACCTTAATAAAATAATAATTTTCCATGTTTACCAAATATATGGTAAACTCTATAGTTATGCATTTTTATTTTCTATTTTAATCTTTACGCTTATTTTTGTTAGTATAATAATATGCTAATGACATGTGGCTTGTACTTAATTAAGTATGCATTATAATCTTAAATTATTTTCTATTTTGATAGTATAGTTATTGCCGCGAAAATGGTATCGTTTTCTATTATTATTTTATTATTTTAATCTTATCTTGATTTTAGCGTGATTCAGAAATTGGTTGTGTTTTAAAAAAACCAGTATCGAGATACGCTTAGCTTCTTATCTAACGAAGCATTACTATAAATTTAATCATGATGCTTATATTATACTTTACTATATACTATATTATACCATGCTTTGAAATTATATAATATTATCGTTTTCTATTATTATTTTATTATTTTAATCTTATCTGAATTTAAACGTGCTTTAGAAATTGGTTGTATTTTTTTTAAAAAAAACCAGTATCGAGATAGGCTTGGCATTCTATCTAACGAAATATTACTATAAATTTAATTAATTGTGATGCTTGCATTATACTTTACTACTATATTGTACCATGCATTGAAATAATATAAATATCCGTAACAAAAAGTGCGTGCTGTAAATTTTCAAAATTATTTCAATTCAATTCATTAATACCAATATTTTATATCAATTCAATTCTATTCAATTTAATTAATACAATATTCTTTCAATTCATATTATACAATTAAATATGCCTTTACATGCTTCATTCATCGCTATTGTAGTCACAAAAAATAACTTTTCTTATCTAACTCAAGGTATTGCAAAGTACCAAACCGAAGAAAATGAGTTTAAAATCATTCATTGGAAATATTTTTATCTATATGATCGTCCTTATACAGAATTTTCAGTTGGGGATATTGTAATGTTCGCAGGTAAGTTTATTGTAAAAAATCTTGAACAGTATATTACTGTTTCTTCTGCCTGTGTCATTGCGGCTGGTGATCCTGAACAAGTATTGAAGCCAATGAAATTCCGCTTAGCACTCCTCATTGCATGATCCCTATTCAAGTAATTCACGATCCAAAAGAATTAGGTAATTCTACATACTTCAATGCTATGTGTTGTCAATATAACTCGATTACAAGCTCAAAGAATGTCCACATGAAACTAAGACTATTTTACCCCACCAATTCGCCTCGATTTACCTATCTACGTGCTAATAACAGCATTAAGATGACCAGGTCATTTATCGTGTCTGGTTTTATTTGCTGTGTAATCTTAGAATTTACTATTATCGAGGTTACAGATGTTGATTTCATGCCTACCAATGTCAGTTCAGTCCAGAATACGCAAAGAAAGCTCTTCCTCAAGTTCTTCAAATAATCATTCAGTTATTGACTTAATCGCAGATGAAGTTGATTTCGCTGCCACTACCTCACGAACATCAAAAAGACCCTGTGGAATGACGTCAAAATCTTCTAAACAGGGTACTAACCCGCCTCCCATTATCAATGAACCAGCAACACTAATTCCAACTCCCACTCCTATTAATATTAGTTCTGAGCTGCTTAAAAATAAAAAAGGTAAAAACAAATTGTCTAATTTAGCTTTAGATTGCCTTGAACCAATTGTTATGAATGACCAGTATCTGAAATTGGGTTGCGGAGTCTGCGGACCGCAACAAATTTTAAATTTCCGCAACCAAAATCTGAAGTGCATATGCAAATTCTGCACATAAATTTGCAAATTTTACTAATAAATTTTGATTAAATGCTTATATGCGCAACTAAATTTTTATAAATTCTTATATTTCGCAACTATTTTTTTTTTATTTAGTTGCAGCCCGCAACTAATTTAAAAATTGAATTTCAGACACTGTGAATGACACTCAAGATAGAAGGACCCGTGTTGAAGATGCTCCAGATGATAACGATGAAGATAATTTAGAATTTTTGCTTCAACAAAAAGCCGAAGAGGTACATAAAAAAACAAGAAGTGGAAGAACTTCAAAGAAAACTAAAAAATAATATGTTTTGTAATATATTACCGAGTATTTAAAGGTTTAATTCCACGAAATATGTGCATTTTATTTTATCGTTATTATTACCATGGGACGCATTAAGATATTGATTAGCAGTTATTTTAATTACTCTATCATTTGTTTAAAAATAAAATTTCCGACTTTCTTTGTTAGAATAAATATATTTATTTAATTCATATGTAAATTGATCTTGTATAAATCATTAACAGCTTAATAAATTACTTTCGATTTTACCTTTACATACTCATTATAATTACCCCTGCCATAATTCATTATTAATTATATCACCAGCGCCATAATTAAAGTTATCGACTTAAATTTATTATGGTTGATATATTTAAGTAATTAATCAACCTCAATCCTGATAATTATTCTGCATCACGTGTACTACCGTATTTGTTAACATATAGTACAGATCCAAATATAATAAATTTTTTTAAATCAGTAAAATAATAAGTATAGAAATCCGTGTAAAAATGGTAAAAGTATTATTAAAATATTATATTTTTTGGAAATAATACCTGATCGCTACAAACTACTTATTTTTTTTTCTTAGCATGAGCTTATGACAAATACTATGTACTCTAAAATTATTAATATAACAAGCATACAAATTCTTTTTTTAAAAAAAAAATAAAGAACAAAATTGTTTTTCTTATTTATTAATACTTTATAATTTATTTTAATACCTTATAATAAAACCGTAACAACTTTCTGATACAGTATAGTCTTTTTTGTAAGTTAGAAATTTTTGACCGAAATTTAAATATTAGCCAATTGGCTGTTGGCCGTTTGCCAACCGATTCATATAGAATACGGATGGAATAATTGATTCCAGATTCATCCCGATTCAAGTTATATATAAAGTAGTATTCAGATTCGATTTGAATGGCCTTTAATTAAAGAATAGGGTCGAGGTACTACTGATTAATACCGCAGTATAAATGAAGCTACTATAATTTAAACTTATTAAACCTAAGAATAGTTTTTGTCTTATTATAAATCTTCATCATGACAACTAATTCACAGACCGCATCAAACATTTATTTAATGTTATATTTGATATTTAATACTAAATTCAATATATAATAAATGCCACCAAGTGAAAGAAAATATGAAAATTGAAATTTTCGATATTTCACTCGACATGATCTATCAATGTACAGTGAGCTTCATTATCAAAGGAAATATTTGATCATGGGATAGTGCTAATAAATTAGGATTTCGATTTTCGTGAAGTGGAAAATCCAAAATTGATAAATTCCAAGTTTCATTTGGCGGAACTTAACCGTAATCGAACACAATACTCACAAACTAGTAATTAAAGGAATTTATGCAGCAATTATAGGCTAATTTGCTAAGATTTCAACATGAAAATGAATTACAAAATCATGATAGAACTTTATACTCACTAACTATAAATTAGTCACATGATTAATATTGGTGGTATATTTTTGCATAAATTAATGTCATGGCTGATGCTAAAAATTAGGTCTCTATTTGAAACTAAACTTTCATTTACATTTCTATTAAGAACATTGACTCTTTAATCTAGTCGGTGTTGGCACATGACCAGTCATAACAAGTCATATTACTAAGTTCAATTAGTGAGGTCTATGACTTCACTCATTGAACTTAGTAATATGACCAGATCATGTGCAAACATTGAAACAAGTCCGACTCCATAAATAAATCAAAAGCTGGGTCCATATATTATAAAATTTTATATCAGGTCCAATTTTCAGCATCAGTCATTTTCAGCTTTAGTCGTAATGATAAATGAAACTTACTCTCTGTAATAATGTTGATTTATATTAATAAAATTATTGTCAATGAATACACTTAATTGAATTATACTCACTTGCTAGTAATTTATGCAAATCAATAAAGTTTAGATCTAATTCAGACAAATAGCTCGTATTTAATTAAATTAATACTTACAAACTAGTAGTTATGTAATATATGTAAATTTAGAAGATTTCTTAGTAAATTCTTGATTTAGCATATAATCGAAACTTATATTTACGTTCTGTTATTAATTTGAAATATTATTTAGCACTGATTTAATACAGTAAATGATTCTATTAAACTAAATTAATACTCACTGCCTGGCAACAAATGCTGTACGTTAGCCTATCGTTAATTAATTCTTTAATATGCATTCAAACCTACGTACTTTCTGTAATTAAACATACGAAATATTTCATTGTGAGATACTTGATCGATCAATAAATATTATTTCATGCATGAATTTGGCACATGCTAGAATTGCAATTTCAGGCATTTGAAATTATATATCTTTCAATATATTTGCAGTAATTTCAGAAAAGTACCATTTTCAGGTGCATTAATTTTAATTCCATACAGGTGCCAATTTCAAGCATGACATATACGCTATCGATCTTAGTACTCACACACTAGCAAATAGAGATATTTAATTAGTTTCAAAATTATTTAAAGAATTCGATTCGAAAGATTTTACACTTTATCTTATACTCACAAACTAGCATTTGGTATCTTTACCAATTTGAATAATTTAGTGTTGATTTACACCAAATTTCCGATTTAAAAATGGATTTATTTATACTCACGCTCTGAAAGTTATGTAATTAAGTATTATTTACAGTTTACTGCGTAATATAAATTCAATGAATATATATATATACTCACTCTCTAATAGTTTATGTTATTATGTACAGAATTATTCAATAATAATGCATTATAAAACTCTAAATAAAGTGATCTTTATGCTTGCTAAATGATTCAGTATAAGTAGTATCACTTGTTAAAATTCAAATTAAGTTAATATTTCAATATCACCATTTGAAGTATTATTTAGCAATAATAAATATTTATATTCAAACTTACTTTCTGTAATCAATAATGTCATCAAAAATTATTGCGAAATATTGGACCAATGTTTGCGACTTTTTTATACTCACTCACTGATAGTGATATGATTTATCTAATTTAGCATTAAACTCAATCATTAACTTACGAAATCGATAAATAAAAATTGATTAAATAATTGAACTTATACTCACAGACTGGATCTTGAAATATTGTTATAATTATAAATTAGTATTAATTTTAAAATCTAATTTTATTATTTTACGGTTTCTATAAAACTCATGGGTACAAGAAAATAGAAGCTACTGGCTAGCTGATCTATATAAAGCGATTAGTAAATCGTTTATTATTAAATAACCTAAATAAAAATACACATTTAATAAAATTTCATAATCACAAAAACAATGGCATTAAATTTTATTAATAAATTATTTAAATACCCTCTTTTTAAAGAAATCAAAATATTTACAAAAATTTTTGATTGTCACTGCATAGTATGATCATTGTTTTTGACGATCATTAATTTGTTATTTTTAGAGCGTAAATTTAGTGATTTACTAAAAGTTATAAAAGGTATTAAAGAATACTATCCTCAACTATCGATAAATCGTATTTACTCTCATATATTAATTAAAGTACCTTTAATATTACCCTTTATCAAACACATACCATGTCTCTTCCAATATTCCAAATAACTATAGTTAATTTAGATCAAGATAATCCTTACCATGATTTACGTAATGATGATCCTTTGTTTCAGCAGTTCTGAATAAATTTTAATGCTAACCATCCGTGTGCACCTACTGTTCCACCAGAAATCATTATCAATTAACGTCCGATTTAACTGCTTTTTCGCCATGGCAACCTTTTGACCCTTTAATTTCTCTCAATCATCGATTTCAAACAGAAATTTTATATATGTTTCCATGTGTTCCTTGTTCGCATTGCTCAATTCTCATGTTTCCTGCTCAAGCAAAATGGGTTTTGCACGATATCAGTATGGAATACGACCTTTGCCGTGCTTTCCCACATTTGTCACTTACTGAACATCCTAATAAGGAAAATTATATCGCTGTGTGTACTTCTTGTATATCTATTGCTAAATGTCACAACGCTCCAACGCTTGCACCAATTCCGGATGCTCTAGTAAATGTTCCAATGTTTTATCGCCGTTGGCTTTCACCTATTCATTTAAGTTGTTCTCTCGGCCGTGCTGAAAATGCAAATTATTTTACACATTATCGCCATCTTTCTGGTGCTTTTGGTTTCTCAAAAAATATCTGTGCCTTACAGATTTACTCTGGAATGTTAGGTGCTGTTTTAGATTCTACGCCTAATAAAAATTGGTTTCATCCTTCTTTGCTACATGCAGCTAACTGGCTGAAAATCAATAATTGATTCTTTCAACAATTTGATCAGATGTTTTCATCCATAGTTTTTACATGTTCCCGAATGTTTTTCCTATAGCACAAGTGATTGAAGAGGAAAATATATTACCTAATAACATGCCACTGTGACATCCTCCAGATATAGTAGTACTGCCATATAATTTTGACCCTGAAATTCACAATGAGGATTTTTATTATAGTAGACTGTTAGCAGGTTTTTTAATAGAACCTAATATGGAGTTACCAATTCCATATCATGATCACAATTTAGAGGCTATACTTTTTCCAGATCTCTTTCCAGATGGGCATGGCCATTGGGGAGAAATCTCTAAAGAGTTAAATAATTGTCGTAGCCATATCGATATATATTCAAAATATATTAAACTTCGACTATTATGTCCAGATCCTCGATTCTGTCTCTACTGGTATTGGCCATATTGGTCCTATATTAACTTGGAAATCATCAAAACAAACAACGTCTTTTACGTCAATATGATATGAATCGACAGGAACTTCCAACTATTGCTGATTTAATAAATCAAAGTATTTACAATGGTCATCCAATGATTGATGAAAGATTAACTACTATACTCCCTTATTATATTCGAACTGGTAATACTTATTTTCGTCAACGGCAACATTCCATAAATGCAATAGTTCAAAGTTTTGGTCTACCACAAATTTTCTATACAATGACTATGGCTGAAGGGCTTTGGCACATTTATTAAAAATTCTATCCTGTACTGATGATCATTGCACTTTACCATCAAATCGCCCTTTGCACACTTATTTTCATTACTATCAGAGACTAAATTCTGTTCGAAATTTGCTATAGAAAAATAAAAATCTATCTGAATGGGGTAAATGGCTGCATCATTTTGAATGTGATGAATTTCAGAATCGCGACAGTATACATACCCATGTCATAGCTTATCTCGACATGTCTATACCAAATTTAATAAAGCACAATATTATTCGTGCTGACCTCCCTGATCTCCAAACTGAACTAGTTCTTTATGAACTAGTTCGGACTCATCAAATTCATCACTGTTGCCCTAATAAATGTGGTGGACCATCTCTTCCCGGAGAACAATGCAGAAAAAATTTTCCAGCACCACTTTCAGATTATACTTATTATAATCCTACTTTCTTATGCTATACTTATCGACGAACCAAGGAAGCAGATCGATGGGTTGTCCCTTATCATGCACCTAATTTGTTGTTGTGGCAAGGACATTGTAATTTCCAATATGTCTTCTCAAAATCCTTTGCAAAGTATATGACCAAATATATTACCAAACCAGAAAATTCTGATCTATTTAGGCTAACTGAATACAACACCTACCATTCTCACATCTTGGCCAGACATCTTGGTGTGATAGAATTGATGATTCTCTTGATTGGATACTCTATTTGTCGTTCCACTATTGCTACAAATTATTTAGCAACTACACCACCCAATATACGTTCAAAATGTGTAAAGCCAATTCACTTATTAAACAATGACAATTCTAATCCATACTAGGCAGACGCTATTGACAAGTATTTTCTCCGACCAATCGATTCACACTTTGATAATATTTTGTATCCGTATTATCATCAAAATTATAAGATAAAATCAAATCGACCAAATTCAAATATTACTTATTGGATAGATTAGCAAGGTAGATTTGTAATTAAAAAAAAAAAAAGCAATTCTAGTGCGATTTCAATTTTTTCAGTAGAAGATGGTGAATCATTTTTTTATCAACAACTTCTACTACATTTACCTTGTAGAAATGAAGATGAATTATTAGGTTCATATTCAAACTATCGAGACCATTTTCGTTCAAGATTTCCTATTCAATTCAATCAAGTTGTACAAAACATTAATCAGAGTGCATTAGCGAGGTTAATTAGATTTTCACATAACTACTAGCAGCAAATAGATAGAATAATACATAGTATGCAATGCGATATTGCAACTATTATACGTAATCAACTTAATACTTTAATGAGTTCTCCACTCTTGACTTCACAATATTTGATACTAGAAACACAAACTGGTCAATATGCAGCATTCAATCTATTAACTTCAGCATGGAGACATGTAGGTGAACATGGTCATCCATATTTTTCTTAACTGGCTCAGCAGGAACTGGAAAATCTTATCTAATAAGTTTGATCATAAATCACCTCCTATCACATCGTAAAAAGTATTTGTTAATGGCTCCAACAGGTGTGGCTGCCCAAAATATCAATGGTAAAACGATTCATTCGCAACTAAAAATACAACCATCTAATAATAATTATATGAGTTTAGCTCTAAATAACCAGGAATATCGACAACTTCTTGATGAAACTAAAATTATTATAATTGACGAAATATTTATGGTATCTGCTGGTTTATTAACATTTATTAGTAATCTTTTTGCTCGTCTACACAATAATACTTTTCCATTTGGTGGAATCAAAGTCTTACTGATTGGTGATCTTGCACAACTGCCTCTTGTAAGTAGAGCCCAAGTATTTCGATCTCCCGTTTGGTCTGAATTTTTTCCTATATTTTTATCAACTCCTCGTAGACAAAATGATGATATAATGTTTTACAGTTTGTTAAATGAAATTCGAAATGGAACTGTATCAGCCAATACATTACAATCAATTAATGATAAAATAAGAACACCATCATCACATTCCCCTACTGATACTACACACTTGGTTGGATTCCGTGCCATGGCTGACAATATAAATAAGTTGGCATGTTTAACCTTACCTTGAGGACCAGAAGATCCTGAACCCATCATTTCAACTGCTGTTAATTATATTAATGGTCAAGAGTGGAATGCAGTGGATATTGATCGTAATTTTCACCAATATACAAATCTACCTGCAACTTTAATTTTACAAAAAGGTGCTCGTGTCATGTATCTTGATAATGACTTATTTGAACATGGTCTTTATAATGGATCTATTGGAATTGTCATCGAATTAATCGATGAAGACACCATCAATATTATATTTCCAACACCACTAAGAATGATTACTGCAACCATAAAAAGAATAACCAAACGTTTTCTTTTAAATGGTTTACCAGCAAGCTGACATCAATTTCCTCTCCAAAATGCCTTTGCACTCACCATATATAAAACACAAGGATTAACCATATCAAATATTTCGTTGCTATAGATGAGCAAATGTTTGCATATGGTCAGGCTTATGTTGCCCTTAGTAGAGCTCCATCTTGGAATTCACTGAATATTACTTCATTTGATTTGACCTACGTAAGAACTGACCCAGAAGTTATCACTGAATATGAGCGATTAACTTCTTTATATAATGATGGTTTAGGTAATTTTTTACAACACTTTTCTTAGCCATATACATTCCTACTTTTTATGTAAGAATATTTAATTCCATAAAAGATAATTACCTTTACCCCATTCTATCTTCCCCCTTTCGCAACCATACGCTTGTTTGAATTATGTTGAGTGCTAAGTAGAGAAAACCCAACAAAGCAAAAAATGATCAATAATTTAATGTCAACATTAAATAACTACAATAAAAACCACACAGTTTTTTTTATATTCATAATTTTTTCGTCTTTACTGCCGAATTTTATTAATAAAATCGTAAGCTATTATTATCTGACAAAAAAAAAAAATTAATAATTCATTTTGCAAACGAAAAAGCATTACTTTTTTTTTTACCTCACTTGATTTCCGTAATTGATATAAATCATAAAAATAATGTCTTTGAATTCGACAATAATGAACTAAAAAAATATATTCTTGATTTATAATCACTATTGTTATAATTTATACATTTAGAAAATTCAATTTAGTAACCATATTCAAAATCGAGATCGTAGAGTTCGAAACCAATTTCAATATAATAAACACATTTTTTACATATAAAAAATAAACTGCTTCCAATCTTTAAATAACCAACTTAAATAAATCCAAATGATCTAATAACCCATATTATACTCACTAACAAATCAACTTAAATGATTTACTACAAATCTAAATCTGCCTAGCTATGAATAAATCGATGAGACGAGTATATATTATTTCAAATAATACTTTGCTAGATAATGATATAAGACCAATTTAAAAACTGCGTTAATCATATTTGACCATTGAGATCATTAATTTATGATGTGCATTCATTCAAGATCCGTCTGTATAGATCTAAATGCATCAATGTTATGTATGTTATACTGGCGATCCCGATCTTATACTCATGCAAATCTCTCACCATTTTGTTATAAAAACGAAAATAATATTATACTAATACAATGCAATACACATACTCATTCTAGCTCCCTTAATCAACTCAAGCGCCTAGTTTATAGTTAAAAAATTTTTCTAAAAAATTTTTTAAAAAAAATTTGTTTTCTAACTTTAACCCTATTTTTACTTAGTAAAAGATTTAAAAAAACATGTTTTAATCTCAGTACAAGTAGAATTATATGCTAAACAACTTTGCTAATAGCCCAAAGTAGATTACATAATCAAAAAAGGTTTATATTGAAAAGTTAAAAATTTTAACTTTATATTTGGACTGCTATTATTAGAAATAAAGCAGATTGACATTTAAAAAAATTAATACCTTAAATTTTATAGTTCATATCTAGATAAATTTTGAAGTCATCTTGATTTAATATTCAAGAAAAAGCCTATGATCTAAGCTTTCTTTTGAATATTAAATTATCAAGATAGTCTCAAAATTTTATTGAAATATGTGCTATTATTTTTTTAAAATATCAATCTGCCTTATTTTTATTAATAGCAGCTCAGGACTCCAAAATATACTTAGATAGATCAGATATTAGTTTGCTTATTTTAGTATTTTTTATGCAGCTTTTTTTATTTATAGTAACTTTTTTGCTTATTTTTGAGGCTTTTTCTGCAGATCTTTCTATTTAGTAATTTATAATTAACCTGATCTATCTATGTATATTTTGGGGTCCTGGCAGCCCATATAGATAACCCACAAGGTAACCTATTTCCATCTTTTAAATAAAGTTGTTTAGAGCATATTTTTATATATACAGTCAGACCTCCCTATAGTCACACTCCATATAGTCACACCTCTATTTAAGCACCCGATTTTGTGCGACGGACTCAAACATAGTAAAAAAACCTCATTATAGTTACAAATCGCTTATAATCACTATCACCATGAAAATTTGATTTTTTAACAATTTTATTAATAAAAAACCTCATTATAGTCACCAATTTTTAACTAAATATGGATTATACGATCAGATTGGCCAATTTTCATATTCACATATTTTAAAATTATCTATTAATTGATCATCCGCCTGTCAACTGGAGAGTGATCCTATAGGCGAATTGTAGAGTGCTTCCATCTAAAAGTTTTTTCTTTACTAAGTTAACGATACATGTCCACTAATTAAAAGTTGTAGAGCTCGTCGAGTCGCATCTAACGGTGGTTAGATCATCCAAATCGGCCCAGTGGGTGGCGAGTTATCGTCGAAAAACGATTGGCCGACTATATAAAAATCCGTGATAGAGATATGAAAATCACTATAGGCGAAATGCGGAGTGCTTCCATCTAAAACTTTTTTCTTACTAAGTTAACGATACATGCCCACTAATAGAAAGTTGTAGAGCTCGTCAAGACGCATCTAATGGTAGTTAGATCATCCAAATCGGCTCAGTGGATGGCGAGATATCGTCGAAAAACAATTGGCCGACTATATAAAATTTCTTATGTGAGATTTTATATAGTTGGCCAATCGTTTTTCGACGATATCTCTCCATCCACTGGGCCGATTTGGATGATCTAACCACCATTAGATGCGTCTCGACGAGCTCTACAACTTTCAATTAGTGGGTATGTATCTTTAACATATTAAGGGAAAAGGTTTTATATGTAAGCACGCCACATTTTGCCTATAGATGACCATAATGAGGTATTTTATTTATAGTCACACCTAGTGATGTCACCGAAATTGATTTTTAAAAAAGACCTATTTCGTCTTCATTATAAAAAATTAAAATTTTTTATAAGGAAGAGCGAATAAAATTTATATAAATATGTTCCTTATAATTTCGTCTATTTAAAAAAAGTATCAAATAATTTTGTCTTTCAAGTAAAATAGGTCAAAAACAATTTTGTCTTCAAATTTTAATTTCAGGTTTTAGAACCCGAAATGCTTTCGTCCTCATGTATAGTCACACCTCTTTACAATCACCAAAATAGGGTGCGATGAACTTGGTGATTATAGAGAGGGACAACTGTATTTATTATTTTAAAATTGGCAAATATTTGTTTTTGGCAAATTTACATTTGGCAGTAAGGTTTTTTTATTCCTCTTCTTTTGTTTTATATAATTGCAAAAGTTAGTTTTAAATGAATATATAATTAAGATACATAATTGCTTCAAAGTTTATAATAATTTTATATATATATTATTAAAAATTTCAAGATTGTTAAAACGCACCACTGGTGTTCAACACCAGTATGAAGATCAATATCAAAAAAATAACAAAAAAAAATAAAGAAAAGTTAAAACTAATAAATGTTAAGTTAGAGTTAATAGTTAGGGTTAGGGTGAGGCATAGTATATAGTAAAATTTCACAAGGGGGTTTTTTTTTTTAAAAAAAAAGGTGGTTTCATAGATAAAATTTTGAGTTAGAAGATATTTTTTAAAAAAAATACCAAAACAACAAAAATTTTATGTTACACCTGATCTTTATGTTACACTGCATTTAAAAAATTTGATTGGTGAAAATCATTGTGGTGTTAACACCAGTGGTGCGTTTTAGTAATCTTGAAAATTTTTATATATAAATATTTACATCTAATAATGTATAACAAATTGAATGACTGATATAAAATATATTTTCAAGAGAATGTATAGTCAACTCTTTCTATTCTGATCTCTGGAACTGCTGATTTTTATTATATAAAAATTTAAAAAAGTTCAGTTCTCAAAAATTATATATAGCTAATCCAAACTTTATAATAAAATTTACAAATATTTTAGAAGATTTTGTTTAGTTTAGAGAAAGTTTAATAGTAGAGAGGAGTCAGATTAAAAAGAGGTGACTGTATGTGTAATTAACTATAATTATTTATCTGTTTAATAAATTACTATTATGATTGTATTTAAGGAGAATATATAATTAACTGTAATTATTTAATTGTTTACAGATTACTGGGATGAACATGAAATTTAATTCTGCTTACTTAATAATGTATTTCAAAACAATATATGATTAATTATAATTATTTAATTATATAATAAATTACTAAAATAAGAATAAAGTTTAATTCTGTTTACTTTAAAGATAGTATTTTAAGAAAATATATAATTACTGTAATTATTTAATTATTCAATAAATTACCAGCATAAGTATGAAGTTTAATTTTGTTCACTTTAATAATTGTGTTTTAAAAGAATATGCATATATTGATTGTTTAATAAATCACTAGATGAGTATAAAGTTTAATTCTGCTCACTTTAATTATTGTATTTCAAAAGAATATATGTACAATTAACTATTATATTTAATTATTCAATAAATTATTAAAGTGAGTATGAAGCTTAATTTTGTTCATTTTAAGGTTTGTGGTTTAAGATAATATACTGTATACATGATCAACAATAATTATTTAATTGTTTAATAAATTACAGTAAAGTTTAATTCTGTTTACTTAAATGTAAAAATCACAATAACTCTAATACTAACTCAACCTTAACCACTGTATATACCACATTGAAATAGGATAATTCCAATGCAAGTAACCTTAACTATATATTGTGATAACTGAAAAATGAGTAAGTTCTGTAACAAAAATTTTTATAAAATCTCACAATAATTTCAATACTAACTCAACTTTAATTATTGTATATACTGTATTAGGAGAAATTTTAAATTGAAATAGAAATAGTAATACAACAAACTCAATTTTAACCATATACTGTAGTTAGTTACCAAATAGTGGGTAAGTTATAATAGAATTTTTTATATCAATTTATAGTAAAAATTTTGATAATATAATACTAACTCAACTTTAACCATTGTATATACTGCATTTGTATATTTTGTAATATTTATTTGTAATAAATCATAGTAGAATTACAATAATTTAAATGCAACTTATTCAAATTTTAACTATATATTATGTATACAGCAATAGATGGTAAAAAAATTTTTAACAGTAATATAATTTTTTAAAAAAAGCAAATAAGATTAAAAGACAACTATATATTAAATTAATTTTTATTTATTATATAAAATACTTCACACAAAATTGTATACTATTTCAACTTTTGTTATTAAAGAACATAAAATTTTTATTTTTATTTTTTTTTTAATGTTAAGGTATGGTCATGCCTCTGGACTTTATTGAGTGTATATTAATCGTTACAATATATTGCTTACAATTATTATACTATCTACTAAGTACCGAGACTTGGACTATTTTATCTATAACCTAAACTTACCAGAGCCTACCATACTCTCATTTATATAGCTAGCCTAGTTTTGAACAACCCTTTTTCCCAACCAACCATTAGTATTCGCATGTCTACCACTTTACTCACATTTCCTAATATCGTTACTTTCAATTTGGTGTATGTAATTCGAGAGTTCGTATCTCAAGCCATGCAGCTACCTCTAGCACATTGGGTAGCATAGTGGGCTTTCATTCTGATTGGATAATTTTTGTAGATCATTTCGTGATTTTACAAAATCTGATTGGCTTATAGATTTATATTAAGAACGAGCCGAAGTAAATATTTTGTAAGATTAAATAAAAAGATACACTTATTTAAATTTAAGAATTACAATGATTTATTATAGTACTTGGATCTAATGTTATACGCGTATAATTCTATTATTATTTATTATTATTATTATTATT
>QKWP01000018.1:52308-111587 GCA_003550325.1 Gigaspora rosea | reverse complement strand
CCACATATTCGACGCTTCTTTTATATATTTTAACACCTTAATTACAATACTCCTCCACATTTCGACATTCACCTTTCTCAATGCACTAGATCTTAGGCTGACATACTAAAAGAAAGACAAGTAAAACAAATAAAAGCAAAAAAAAAACTTCATTGCTTCATTTACTGATTTAACAATTCATACCTTTGTCTACTACCAAAAAATAGTTATTTATTTGAGTTCCTCTTGCTTGTCTACCAAGTACGGATTTTCAATATATTTGTTAACGTACACCCTATTCAAGGGTGAAATATGTTGCTTCTCATTTAACTTCCGAATTACTTCGCGGATTACCGAATTACTTTGACAGTTTATAAAGTAAGACGTGAACTTCCCAATTTTTTTGTCTTACACTCTAGGAATTCGTATTCGTGGCTCCGAATTCAATCTTGTGACTAAAAATCGTTACTTTAATGAGGCTTTCTTATGATAAGATGATCTTCAAAAATCAGCCAATCATAATAAAGCCCGCTATGCTACATTGGGTAAGTATCTCAAGCCTGCATGCTACTGCAACTAGCCAATTTTCCTGCAACTTGGGGACCCAGGATTTAATGTTCTGAATTCAGAGATATATGAACAACTGTACTTCCCTCAATAGTAACAAGTACCTAGATATGTTTCGCTACAGCTTTTAGTCCCTGATATAATTGGATGGCATTATAAGGCTTAGTCAACCTGATTTACTACTACATGCACTTATATTAGCTATACCTGTTACTGGTGGTCCCAGATCCTTTTAATGTCCTAAGACTTCTATATGGGTGCACCCAGAACTCCGTTGGGCTTTAACAAGTACATTCCTCTATGTTTCCACTTCTTGTTGGTCAGTCAGTTTCGTCTGCCCTTGCAGGGTTCATTCTGATCCCCAGTACTCACATCCGACACCTCCAACTTTATACTGATCCCTCCCAAGCTACCAAGCCAGTTGGCCCAGAAGGATTGGTCTGCTCGGCTTTATGTGCTGATGGTCTCTCTTTCCTTGGTCCTACTTCTGAAACATAGGTCCTTTTCCTCTGGTATGACCTGGCGACCAAGTTGGTATTACCTCTTGCTATAGGATATATTCTGTTCAGTTCTCCAGTTTCTGGTTGAGAGGGCTTCTGTAGCACCATAGGAGGATCTTCCTTACCTCCCTGCTCGGGGCTTGCCAAATGGGTTTCAATTGTTCTGGTACCTTGGATTTGTCTGTATAACTTACACAACTGCACCGATACTCCCATTCAAGATGGTAGTACCAAGGTTACAGATAATATACCTGACTGATTGATGAACAAATGTTACCATAATATAGGCCTATTTTCCAATTCGTCTCCAGTAGGATTTGAACTCTAGACCTGTCGCTTGGGGAATGACAACCAGAAAGCTTTTCTATGTCACCACACCTAACATAAAATTTTTATATATTACATTGGCTTAATAATTAAATAAAAAAAGAATTAATCAATTTGTAACTATAGGTTACAAATTGATTTTATAACCGTAAATAATAAATAGTGATCGATGTCATGATGTAATTGAAAATCCCATATATATAAAAAAAAAAAGTATATTAGTTCTTTCTTTGTATCTTAACAAGCAAACATATATACCTTGAACTACTTATACGAAATCATAAAAAACTGCTGATTGCATAATACAAAAGATCTTAAATCCACAAGTTTTTCGTTTACGTATCTTGGAGACTTTCATTACATATCTTGGAGATTCCATAGTACTTGCTATCATGTAATATCTTTCACAAATTAGACCATCACAAGTCAAAACAAAAAGTATACATACCCTTAACCAAAAAAACTGTAGAAGTTGCTAGTGAAGTCCAGAAAAATTTGACGCTAGTCTGTACCATATTTAACCTGTAATAAATCAATCTAATTTAAGTTCATGAAGAAAACTACGAATTGACAAATTAAAATATTAGAATTAGGTCAAGACCAACCGCAAAGTTCACACCTATGTCAAATAGTAAAATATCACTAGCTTCTGATTTACAAGTTTCTCCTGGATATTTTTTTCAAGTTTCTCCCATACACATTGTACATTCACAGCCTATATCAAGTAGCATGATATCACCTACCTCCAGTTCACAAGTTTCTTCTTTGTGCTTTATATGTTCACAGCCTATTTCAAATAGTGGATTATCAGCTTCCAGTTCGCAAGTTTCTTCTATGTGCTTTGCACATTCAAATAGTGAAATATTATAAGATTTAGCTTCTTCCATGCACCTTATACATCCACAGTCTGGTTCACAAGTTTCTCTAATCCTATACAACAAGAATATACTTTTAAAATATTGTCTACTAATAATATAGAGAATAGTGCATTGATTAATTCTGGCATATCAGATATGAACAAAGATTTAGATATTAATGAGAATTTGGATCTAAATGAAGATTTGGTTATGAATGAGGATTCAAACATGAACGAAGATCAAAACATTGAATTTAATAATCAAGAAAAGCTTGAGATTGTTTCCAATTCGGTATTCTTAAGTTGGAAGCAGCTTGATCATCATATTAAAATGTATGCAAAGCAAAATGGCTTTGTATCAATTATTGTTGGATCCGAATCTGATAGTACTACCCATAGAAGATGTCGATATGCCTGTGAACATCAAGGCACAGGTCGTTCAAAAAAGACAGCTATTGTAGAAAATCAAAANCTTTGTATCAATTATTGTTGGATCTGAATCTGATAGTACTACCCGTAGAAGGTGTCAATATGCCTGTGAACATCAAGGTACAAGTCATTCAAAGAAAACAGCTATTCTAGAAAGTCAAAAGCAATCTCAAACAAAGTGATTAGGGTGTAAATGGTTGGTCAACGCAACGTGTCCAAAATCAACAGAAAAAATTAAGATTACTTCTTGTTATCTTGAAAATACTAACCATAAAATCCATTCTGACACTACCTCTTTTGCCCCCTACTATCAGCAATTTCCTGAAGAAGTAAAAAAGGAAATTGAGTATTTTACTTCAAAGAGGTTAAGTATGCGAATGCAGCTTTCCTTACTTGAAGACAAGTACCCTGATATTCTTTTTTTACCATAAGATTTATCAAATACAATATATTCATTCAAACAACGTAATAATGTCATTAATGAAGTATCTAATCTTTTGGAAACACTTCTTAATAACAAAGAACAGGACCCAAATTGGGTTGTTCATTATAAGTTAGATCCTATCTCTAATTCTTTAGAATTGCTTTTCTGGATGGAACCGAGCCAGGTTGAAACATGGATTCCTTATCATGATGTTATCATGAATGACAACACATATAGTACAAATTGTTTCAACATGGCACTTAGTCTCTTTGTATGTATAGATAATTATAATCAAAGCCGCCTTGTTGCCCAAGCCTTGATGAATAATGAAACTACTACTAGTTTTGAATGTGTACTTTCTAAGCTTTTGGAATCTACCAGATGTCAACCGCATGTTCTTGTTACTGATTCTGATCTTGCAAATAAAGCCACTATTGAAAATATTATGCCCGAAACATATAGAATGAATTGCATATATTACATCAGCCAAAACCTTCCAAAAACTCTAAAAATAAACTTGGATCAGACTGGGACGGGTTTATAAAAGACTGGTACAAAATGCGCAATAGTTTATCGAAACAAGACTTTGAATCTGAATGGAATTTGCTCATTAGCAGATATCCAACTACAAAA
Organism: Gigaspora rosea; assembly: GCA_003550325.1. Classification (NCBI taxonomy): domain Eukaryota; kingdom Fungi; phylum Glomeromycota; class Glomeromycetes; order Diversisporales; family Gigasporaceae; genus Gigaspora; species Gigaspora rosea. Next base: position 107,872 of record QKWP01000018.1, on the reverse strand, counting down.
TCATATCTTGAATGAACACTTTATAGTACTAAAGAATGATGGGCACTAGCCTGGATTTCCAATAAGTTTACTGCCAGAGTTCAATCTACACAACGGGCAGAAAGTATTAATGCAATTGTTAAATATAATGTAACAAGCAAAATTAGTTTATCTAAACTTGTAAATGTTTTGGACAGTCATCTTGCTGGAGAATCAATGTATATTCGCTATAATAGCTGGTCTAACGCTCATGTTAAACCTACTCAAATAACTGCATCCGCTCAATTATTGCCCGAAGTTGATACATGGCTTGCTGAATTTTTGACACCACCCATTTTATCTTTACAAAGAGCTGAAATAGCAGAAGCCCTTTGGTACAGTTCAACATTAATTTCTCAAAAAAGTGTGAATATTAATCGGTTTCAAGAAAAAAGTGATTCAGGTTTTTATGAAGATCTTGATGACTTTCCCGCAATGACTATCAATGAAGTTATTATAAATTTGCCAACATTATCTATTCAAGAAATTTGGGAAATTACTTGTTATCGAGGATCTCATAAAAACTATGTTATCATACTTGAAAATGGCAATCATACCTGTACTTGCATGCGACTAATTAATCGGGGTCTTTTTTGTCGCCATTTTGCAAATGTTATGATGATTTCTAAAGTTGCTACTTTTCATATTCTTATGATTCCACGGCGTCGGTATAAAGATAAACACTATTCAAAACCAGATGAGCTACTAAGATCTCAACTATCTATTACTTATAAAAATAGATGTGCTATTTTAACTTCCAACTCTATATTGGATTTTACTTTTATATATCTGAGTTTTGGTATTTCTTTTAACATATCGAAAACACTTAATACTCAACGTGCATATGGAATTACAAATAGCCTCTGTAAGAAAGCTATGGCTGTTGGATTGGATGCTGGCTTAACTGCAATAGAAACTCTTAATAAGTTTTTGAAAAACTTTATTCAACAACATTCTGTAAATTCTGATCAACAATCAGTCGCTAATACTGTTGCAAGTGAAAGTCAAGATGAAGAATCAAGTGATGATGATCAAGAAAATATTGCACCGTTTAATATTTCTACTGTTCAAAATCCTATGGCTAAAAAGAAAAAAGGAGCTCCAAGAGTTAAACACATTAAAAGTTCTCTTGAAATAAAAAATACGCAATCAAATACTAAGAAAAAAAAAGGTACACACCTTTGTTCTCGTTGCAAGCAACCTAATCATTATGCCAAGACTTGTTCCATTGATCTTTAATTATGCAAATATATAAAAGGTTAGTAGTTATATACTATGTAGTATTAGTTAATGATTAATTGTATTAACAATTAAGTTTATTTTACTAACAAATTCAAGGCTAAAAAATTTATTTGCAATTGCATTATCGCTTTACTATCGCTATAAAGATATTTAAATACTATTAGTTGTTTTCTGTATTGTTAGATTCGAAAAATTAAAAAAATTAACAAAGAAAGATCATTGAGTGCACATGTAACTCTATGTATGCATACCAATTTTTAATCAATATACAATCTTACTGAAAAAGGAAGTTAGTTGTTGTGCTGTACATCAATATATGTTCGCATATACATATATTCTAATTAGTGCTTATGAAACCACAAAGATCAGTATATAGTTATATATATAACGTTAGGTTTAGCCATAATACCATCAGTATGGTATTGTTTTATAATTTTGGTTCGTACCATACTTATTCAGTCATTTGAATTCTATTATCCTTATTGCTATAGCTTTAGTATTTAGAACTGGTTTGGTTTTTATCTATTAAGCCAGTTCTGCTATATATGGGAGCATGTGATAATGTCACCTGTAAATCATTTCTGCATTGATAAAGTTTAGTTTTTGTTAGTTTAGGGTTAGGGTGAGCACCTAGGTTTAGGGTTAGGGTTTGGGGCATAGTAAATTGCTCAAGGAATACTTTTTGTTAGAGCACGGAAGATGGTTTCCTATGCAGATTTGAGTAATAAGCGATTTTTCATTGGTTTTTTGATAAAACGGACGTTTGTTTTGAATTTTCTGATTGAGTTACATTACATGATATCCTGTTATATTTACTGTATATTATGATATAATACATGTATTATTTAGATAGTAATATGTTATACAAATTAATGCGGTTACAATAACCAGTGTTACAAATTTATTAACTCATAAAAAAATATGCATTAATTTAAATTAACTACTAGTGTAACTCTTAGCCCCATGCTAAAGGCATGGCAATATGCTAGTTATTTATACAAATTCAAATTTGTAATATTAAAGATTCAAATTTCTAGATTACTCTAGTATTACTCTCCTCTTGCTGTTTTACTAATTTGACTAGTAATACAAACTTCTAAAAAGACAACTACCAATCAATAAGCTCTTCCAAATTAGCCCAATATGAATTCTGATCTTAGTGAACTTATACTAAAATTCTAGATTGGGATACATCAAAGTGCATTAGAATCATAGTTGGCTAGATTGGAATTGATCAATTTTGCCTAAGATTATAAAAATTTTATTAATTAAATCTTATTTATGATAGAGATCTTCCGTAACTCTATCCGCTGATCACTAGTACCAACAATTACGCTAACACTTCAGAAGTAAAGCCCAAAAGAAGCAGTAGAAAACCAAAGAAAACATGCAACTTGGCAGCTGTTATTTAGAGATACAGTTAACTGAGTATTTGCTAACAGCTTTAGAGTTTGTCACTCACCACTGGCACTTGTCGTTTAGAGGTAAAGTTTATAGACTACCTGCTGACAAGCTTAGAGTTTATCACTCACCAGACCCGAGAAGTACTTGCTGGCTCTCTGAGAGACTTTGGACTATACGGGAAGAACCATCGTCTTTACTATAGCTACTAGTGAAATTTTGGTGCGTCTGTTCGTAAAGAATTTTCAAAAAGTGGGCTTTTTGGCGTACCCCTTCCAAAAGATCGGCAGTGTTTACTGCGTCCAAAAAAGGAAAGGCACCTACCGTATTGGATTAATCGTCTCGAGTGGTTTGGAAACAAGTAACGTTGAAAGACGGATGACTAATGGAGAAACCACTGGAAGAAGATTCTAGAAGTTCTAAATCAGGCAGTCCGGATCATATGACTGCCTTTTGTTTAACATACTGTGGCCTGGGCCGTTAGTCGGGACAGGGTTATTGATGTTAACAATTTTTACTTTATAAGTCTGACGGGTTTATTCGTATTCTTGTTCAGCTAACTTTAGGCCTCGTATAAAGATTGATAGTAGCGGAAGGCCATCATGAAGTCTGAACTTTTCCTTCTCTTAGAGTAGTAATATTATTCTCTTTCGCATGTAATAATAAATAACTCATAATAAGAATAAAAAGTAAGGTCTCAGTTATAAAACGGAAAAAAAAAATCTTATTTATTCATTAAGTAAAAAATGCCCAGCTGATAATTTTGCTATAGAATCTGTTAATAGCCAGAGCTAAATGCTGATCTAGATCCAATGCATACAACCCAGAATTTTGATGGTCCTCCTGTAAAATTCATCTTGGTTCACTAATTAAAAATGTTGGTTTATATATAATGAGTAACAGTCTATGGTTATTAAGTTTGTCTATATTACAAAATCAAAATTTTTTTCAGGTTGTATTATAGGCACAATTAAGTAAAACCTCTTTCAATCCACATTTGTATATAGATCTTCTTTTTTTTATTTAGTATAGATAGCTTTTACTTAATTTTTGTAAAATTCATTAAATTAGTTAAACTTCAAGGTGTAAACTTAATAATTAATATATTAGTTCCTTTTTGTAAATTCTTCATAACATGTTAATGTGTTAGCATATATATGTGTTAAGGGCTAAAAATTATAAATTATAGATAGCATATCAACATGTTAGCCATAGTAGTACTGTTGTTAATAGTGTAAAGTGTGGTAGATAGCATGAAGAAAGGTTTACTTTAATTTTATTTAAGAAAAATAAAGAATGTAAGCTAGTATAATCCAAAAAGACCTTTATTTTAGTAAATTATAAACTTATTTTCTTAGTAACTATTAGAGTTGATCCTTAGTACTAAAAAATATAAGTTTATTAAATAAATCACAACAATTGAATTTTTAACTCTACCTCATAACTCTATTACAAAGAATCACTAAATTTTAATACAGTTTGATCTCTCTATAGTTACCCCATATAGACACCTCTATATAAGCAATAATATTGTGCAATAAGGGAAGTGCAAAAAATTATATAAATTTTTAGAGAGTAAGAGGTCCCCAAATATCACGTTCTATGTATATATATAGTATAATTAGCCAATAATATTGAAGTAAAATAGATTTTTAGTTAATTGCAGATAGTTGATACATAGTAAAGTCTTAATTCTACTATGTCAATTGATAAATATCGATTAAGTAAACTTGTTTGAAAGACCAAAATACACATTTTTTAAAAATTTTTTTATTAATATTGAAGAAATTTTTATTATTTTCTTTTAATTTTTACGTTTGTCAAATTTATTTTTTTAAAAAATTTTAATTTCTCTGTCAAACGTAAAAATTAAAAGCCAATTAATAAAAACTTCTCCAATACTTATGAAAATTTTGTATAAGTGTATTTTGACCTGCTGAATAAGTTTACTTAAGCAATTTTAATCGATTTACTTAGTAAAATTTAGACCTTACTATGTAGCAACTTCTATCGATTGTGGGGTTAAAGACCTTTGAGTTTTTTAAATATTATAAAAGGTTAAATTTGATTGGTCAATAGTTCTATCACTAGGGGGAGGGGTATGATCTATGTAAACCCTAATTACTTGATTTTTTGCACTTCCTTAACTTAAAATATAGTAAAAAAACTCTATTATAGTCACATATCATATATAATTACTATTACCAAAAATTTTGATTTTATTTATGGGTATCTATTTGCTGTACTAAATTTAGTATGTTTTAAAAGTACAATTTTAAAAAAATTGGTATTATTAATTTCAAATTAAATTTATCTAATATATAATTCTATATTTATATATCATTTTAGTATATTTAAAAATTATATAACTTATTTAAAATTTTTTTATATTTTTAAAAATATGTTTGCTACTAAATGTGCAAAAAAACTAAAATATAAATATAGTGATACAAGCTGACCTCGGCTTATCAGCCAGACGGGCAGCGTGTTAGCCCTTATTTTTCTCGTCTGATAAAATTTTATTATATAACTTATAATTATTGGTTAAATCACACGTAGAACTTCCCAAGTTAGTGCTTGCAGTTGATAACTATCTATTCAACTAAAATTGAATAATCGACATTTCTAGTTGATATTTATAAATTCAACTAGTCAATTAGGAGTTCTGACTGCTCGCTTATTAAAGCACTGATTATTATTATAAGTTAGTAAACTACTATTATACTTATCACTTTTATTTCCAACTATGAGAAAATAATCTGGTAGATCACCAGTCATAAGAGAACCCATCAGACCCTCTTATAACTGCTTTCTATTCACATATAGTAGATCTACTATATATATATTCATCACATGCACTCTTCCTATTATTTGTAATTTATGTAATATTATATATATATGTGCTTATGATCAGTGTCTGAAAATTCAATTTTTAAATTAGTTGCGGGCTGCAACTAAATAAAAAAAATAGTTGCAGATTATAAGAATTTATAAAAATTTAGTTGCGCATATAAGCATTTAATCAAAATTTATAAATAAAATTTGCAAATTTATGTGCAGAATTTGCACATGTACTTCAGATTTTGGTTGCAAAAATTTAAAATTTGTTGCAGTCTGCAGACTCCGCAACCCAATTTTAGACACTGCTTATGATGTGCTGATTATTATATCGACTAATTAAAATGCATCTCTGTGTAATTTTTTAGCAATTGAATCTTGCACAAGTATCATGATATAATTCTGATTATTTTCATATTGAGAAGATCAAATTATAAGACTACTTTGCATTTTTGTTTGACTGAAAGTTTTTTAACAATATTATCACCCGGTTGACTAGTCTGATTAATTTTCGCAGCTAGGCTAGCTGAGAATTTGGCATTGGCCTGTATCACTATATAAATAGCAAAAGTTTTATTTAATAAAATTTTTTAAATTATAAAGCTAATTTTTCTGGTTCTAATGATAGTAAAATCATTCAAACTGGTTTAGTAGATAAAAAGTTATAAGTAATTTAATTTTACTAAATTTTTACTATGTTTTTACTATGTTTTACTATATAAATATACAGAAAATCTATCAATTTTTGGCATGTGTTACTTTAAAACAGGTTTATTTAAAAAAATTATTATTTATTTTTTTAACTATATCAAGATCAAAATTAGATTCAAAACAATCTAAAAATTTAGTATTTTTTAATTTTATTATAAATTTTTATACAATATGAATATTTTAAGTTGTACTAAATTTAGTATAGCAAAATTTTAGAAAAATGAACTAGGTTTAAGAATGAATATATAAAATTTTTATTATAAGTATTAGAAGTTTGCTATTTATCACCACTGGTGATCATCACCGGTATTCAATTTACCAATTAAAATTCAGGATAAGGTGTAACATGTAGATCAATTTTTGTGTAACAAAAAAAAATTTTTAAAAAATGCCTAAAATTGCTTCTAACCTAAAATTTTGCTTATGAAACTACTTTTTTTTATGCAAAAAAAAAAATTCCTCATAAAATTTTGGTATAAACTATATCCCCTGCCCCATCCCAGTTCTCACCCTTACCCTAATATTAAAGAGATTTAATTTTTATTTAGTTTGTTTTGTTTATTTTATTTTATGCATTGTAGATCATCGGTGATGATCACCAGTGGTGATTTGTAGTAATTTTCTAAGTATTATTAAAATTATACAAAAAGATAGTTCTAATATTCAAATATATTTTGACAAAATTTAAATCAATTTGGTTAAATATTTAATTTAAAATAATTTTTTTGTGTGTACTAAATTTAGTAAAAAGCAGATGTATACCCATTAATAATAAACCCTTGTTATAGTCAACAATTTTGATTAAATATGGATTATAAAATCTGATTGGCCAATATTATATTAAAAATTCTTAAAGGTTTGACAACAAATAACTTTTGATGTAGTAATCCGATTTGGGTGAAACAACCATCAAAATGTTTGTCTCGATGTGACGATTCTAATGAGCCCAAGATCGTTAAAATCGAATCACACGCTCCTGAGATTGTTAAGGATTTGTACTACTTTACATGTTTAAGATTTGATTAAATTTAAACTTCTGAGTAAAAAATCCTTAATAATCTTAGCATTTTGTAATTAAATTTGGAGCTTTTGGACTCTTTAGAATCGTCTCATTGAGTCAAACACCCTGGTAGTTGTTTTATCCAAATTGGGCCGCTGGATTAAGGGTTATTCACTATCAAACATTTTAAATTTTTTTAATAGTATTTCAAATATGCGCAAATATATTACTTATTGACCTTTGATCATGTGACCATGACAAAGTATTTTATTTATAGTCACACCTCTATACAATCACTAAAATAGGGCGCGACAGACATGGTAATTATAGAGAGGTCAGACTGTATACTTATAAAATATCTTGTCTCTTTTTACTGCAATAGTAGCTTCATTTTATTATATAAATAAACTTTCAACTCTCTGCAACTCAATTTAGTGCTTATAATTTAAGGAAATATTAAATTTCAATTGTTTATATTTTGTCTTTATAAGGAACGATTGTGGTTTTTAGATTTCTTGCACCGGTGCAAGAATTTATAGAGATAAATATAATCAATGAGATTAAATACTTAAGATTAAATACTTAAATTTATTAAAATCGATAATTTAATTTTAATGTGTAACTTGATTATAGGTTATAGATTACGAAATTACGCCAATTAGATGCACATTAAACTTAATATTTCTTAAATTATCGACTTCAATAAAGTATTTGCATACACATTTTATTGTTGTTAATGATTTAGGATTTCAATGCATGTGTTTGTTTTTATAAGGTATGGTTGTGATTTTTAGATTTTTTACACCGTACGTTAAAAAAAAACCTAGATTTAAAGATAGTAAAAGTAACTGTCCAAAAAGTGACAGTTATTTAAAAATCGGCATAAATATTTTGTATATATTTTGGCCTCATGACCAATAGCAAAGTGCCATCAATAATACTTTTGTGCCACATTTATATTTATGTAAACTTGTTATAAATAAAGTTTAAGCATAATGACTTTTTACGTTTCACTAATGTTTTGCTGTTGCATTTATACGTAAAACAAATTGCATAAAATGGAAAAGTTAATAGTGCTTGTGTTCAAAGCTTGTTTCATTAAAATTAGTTATAAAGTGAACTATCTTTCTACGACTATCTTCCTATATACTTACATAGATAAAATAAAATGTGGAATTTTTTTTCTGGTATATATCAGAACCCCCAAACTGAGCGAGAACTTGAAATAAAAATCAGAGTCATAAATGATGAAAATAAAAAGTTATGCCCTCCCTTCCGACGTATATTACCTAACAAGAATCTTGGAGAAATCCGAAATCTGCTAAAGAATATTAATGATCAAAGAGATTTCCGTATGAGAACAGACCTTTTTTTTTTTGGCAAGAATAGAAAAATTTTACACAATGAAGAAGCTAGCCTTAATTTGAAAGAAATTATCATGGATGGAGTTTTAAATATCCTTCAACCAAGTGTTGATTGGCAAAAATTGATTGATAAGTGCGATCGTGGATTTATAATTGAAAATGGCAAGGTTGGAAAGGCAAAACATCAAGCATTTAGAATAAATCAAAACGAAATCGGGTTAGAAGAGAAACAAATTTTAGAAGGTATTAACGGTGGAATGAAAATTGGACAAGAAGAATGTAAAAATAAATTTGAAAGATTATGTAAACGTAACTTTATAGCAAGCGGGCAATTTTCTACCATTTCACCCTGGCGGTCACTATTTCTTGGAGTGTCTATACAAGATTTATTTAAATTTTTAACAGAAATACCTATCGAAAAATATTCATATAGAGTGAAAAGAAAAGCTGAGCTTATTATACCAAAATCGAGTATTACATTAACTGAAAAATTCATAAATGAAGTTGAAACTGCATTGGCAGAAGAAACTACCAGCGAGAAAATTCATAAACTTCGTCAATTATCAAAAAAATATGGACATTTTTATGCTCGTCATATAGTTTTTGGTGGTGCCATCATTGAAAAACTCATAAATGCCGAAACTTCTAGTAAGCAACAATATTTGATGTCTTCAACATTTATTGCATTAAAACATTAATTTAATATTATTTATTCTAATAAACTAAACTTTCAGTAAATGAAGAAGACAGATTTCACATTATCGGTGGAGATAGTACATATTATGATGATGTCAAAATTAATAAAATAAACCCTTGGTTTGATTCACTTGAAGATTTTCTAACTTGGGAAATAATCGAGTATGATAAAGTTTGTTCAATATTTGATTTATTGGATGGTGAACTACGAGAAAAAGTTTTAATTACTTTAGGTCAGAGAATTTTAGCAGGTAGGTGAAATGTTTATTAATTCATTCAATAATCAAATTATTACATTTAATCTGTTAACATATTGCATTATATCATATATAAATAATAGCGGATATTGTAAAATGTGAACCAAATCAAACACGTTTTCAATTAAATGAAACATTTGAAGCACTGAAAAAATCAAAAAAGATTATTAGTGTTGATAATTGCCAAATTTTTGCTTCAATAATGAACAAAGATACAGAAAACATATTTTCTATACATGTGGAATATTTAGACAATAATTCGCCAGAAATTGTTGTTCATAGCATTGCGAAAAACGAATATCAAAATCAATGCATTTCAATCGGATGGATTATCGTGGGTTACCCAGAAACCTTCGATTTCGATAATACTGAGATAATTCTCAAAAGTGATACATATGCAGTAATCAAAAATCAAGATTATGAAAATATATTTGTAACTAAAAACCTGGGTTATGAAAGTGAAAATCATTGCTGCATATTGGGTACATGTGTAATTGAAACACCAGAAAAAGCTCAATATGATCCATACAAATCAACGTTAATTATTGGGTCACATTTCGATTTAAATAAAAACTCTGCATGTATATTTATTCGTAATATTGAAAATAATGTAAATGGGATTCCAACCCACGTGGATTACTCCAAAGGGTTTTCAGAATCGCCGCTTTCGTCCGATCTGGGGCCATATGTTCCTAGACTGAAATTATTTTCTAGGTGAGAAATTTTTTCGCATTTAACTGGTATTATATTATGTTACTAAATTTATAAATTTATTTTATAGTACTGTTGTTAAATTGGATCACAATCGGAGAAACAATTGGAGAGTTTTCAATCCTGAAAGGAATCATGACAATAGAATATTTTACGGCGACTTCCTAAGCGACGTACTTTCTGAAACCCTTATCTTATTAGTCAATCAAATTGTTCAAAATTGTTCATTAAACTCTCAGCTGTATCACGGATTTCTCAATGTAGATGTAGAGTCTAAAAAAGCTATTTATGGTCTAGTAGAGCCAGTAGAGTCAGAACCCTCCGATTTCGGAGAAATAGCCTTTCTGGTAGTTCCTAAAATTAATTCTAATTTGGAATCTCAACAAATTTTTTAACTAAATTCAGGGCTAGTTTAATTTCACTTACTAGCCTTCTAGTTGAAGACTAATTATATATGTTATATCAGCTTAATCTTTTTCTTTAGAGCATAAACAATTTCCTTAATTAGACAATACTTCAAAAGTTACAGTATAAGACGAATATATATATTCAAGTAGAGTATGGGATTACAGTCCACTCCCAAATAGTCCAAAAAATTGATGTGACAATTAGTGAGAGAATCATAATAATAGTGTAACGAATTAAAATTTTGAACTTCGGACAATTCCTTATTCGATTAGCTTCTCCATGTATATTTTAATTTTTATTTCCTTTTTTATTACGGAAGATAAATTTAGTAATACCCTTAAAATTATGTCACACCTTTATATCTTATATTAAAATAGAATAATTAGTGGCTGGGTGGCGTAGTTAACGCGTAACGCAAGTTTTTTTTAGCGTGCCGCTAGTTTTTCAGTGTAGCGCTAAATTTTTGACGACACGCTGAAATTTCAACGTAGCTTAATTTTTAGCGTAGCGTTAAAATTTTCGCGTAACGCTCTAGGAAATTAAAATGTATATACGACTCCAAATTTTAATAAAGTTGAGGCAGTTCTCGCCCACTAAAAAAATTCCCAAGAATGAAATTTACTAATCTGAACTGTATTATCCCGAATTCGACTTTAAATTTAATAAATTCTTCAAAACTCATTCAACGGATCGAATTGATTTAAATTCGAATAAAGCTTATAAAGATTCGACTCGTAAATCGATCACGTGACTTTGTTAAAGTTTTTATTTGTGGTAGCTCTCCCGTGATTTTTATGAAACCCAATGAAATTCTTTAGGGTTAGGGAGAGATTATACATGGGTGTCTAAATTATTTTGTCTTTGACATAATTTAAATGGCTAAATTATTTAGGCAGACTAAATCGTAAATAATTTAGGATGTCGAAAATAATTTAGGCATTTTAGCGTGCCGAATATATTTTCGCCATTCCAAAATTTAAACTAATTTTAGTTTATTTACAAAATCGGTTTTTGTATTACCCGCGCAAATCACTAGAAATTTTTTTTGAGTAAACAGTAAATAAAGATTGTGCAACAAACCAACTCAAACTTGATTTTCCGCTAATTTTAAATATGATCTTCGCAAAATTTTTTATTGATCCCGTAAAAAAATTGATCCATTCTATTTTAGTTATTCAAAAAAATTTTCCGTCTCATTTTAATATTAACCGGTTATAAAAATGAGCTTTGTGTTTCATAATTAAGATTTAGCAAAAAATCTCAATTTTGGTCTGGGGAACCTCGGAACCCTATTTACCGGTAATAATGAATATAGAATTATTAGTTTAATATGAGTTCATAAAACATAATATATTAGCCATCGATTCATGGTTGAATTTAGGTGCGTGCGTTATTGTATATTTCAAACTTTATGACTCTTTGAACAGTTTGAACAGTTTGCCAAACAGTTCGTCCACTTATCTAGTTTATATAATCTATCTTAAATTGTATCTGCTAATTTAAACAGTTTTAGTTAATTACTTAAAACAAACTGTTAAAATAGTTTGAATTCATCATATTGTTCATTGACAAATGTAACACATTTTACTAAAAAGTTGAGAACTAACATTATGTATGCAGAAGCTACAGTTTGCATAAACCTTAATTTAGTATTATATAAGTTACATAAGTATACTAAATTTCTTGTATCATAATTCGTTTTGTATCTAAAATGTCAAAAGATATTGGTTTAAGTAAAATTGATCAAATTACTAATGCTTTTAATAAACTGAATTTTGATGATTGTCAAGAATTTGCGAATAAGAATAATCCAGAAGGAACATTCTGGCTTGGTTATTGTTATGAATATGGGATCGAAATTGAGAAGAATGAAAAAAAGGCGTTTACTTATTATCAAAAGTCAGCCAATATGAATAATTCTGATGGAATGTATTATGTCGGCCATTGTTATTATTTAGGAATTGGGGTTGAAATCGATAAGGAAAAGGCATTTGAATATTATCTAAAATCGGCTGAGTCTGGTAATTATATGGGAATTTTTAAAACAGCCGTTTGTTATAAATACGGAATTGGTGTAGAAAAAAATGATAGCAAATTTTACAATTGGATTAAAAGGTGGGCTATTTATTTATTTATTAATTTTTATTTTAAAATCGAAAATCTCAAATATTTACTGTAATCATTAGAGAGTAAGAATAAGAATAATTATTAAGATTTAAAATTTAACAATTTATTATTAAGTAATAGTTTAAATTACTTGTATAGTGAGTAAGTATAAAATATTTATTACTAGTTAAATGTGTTAGATAAATATCAAATAAGTTGTTGACTATTGATTCAATCAACATTTTTACAAATAATTTTAGAATGTGAGTACAAAAAACACTTATTAAACTAAGTAATTAAAATAAACTATTCAAGTTCATGTTTATTTATTTAATTTCTTTTTATTCGCATTATTAGTTAGTGAGTATAATGGTCATTTACTTATTAACTAAGTAATTAAAATAAGCTATTCAAGTTCATGCTTATTTACTATTTAATTTCTTTTTATTGCATTAATTTAGCGCGTGAGTATAAAGATCATTTATGTATTAAACTAAGTAATTAAAATAAAGCTATTCAAGTCTATGTTTATTTACTATTTAATTTCTTTTTATTCGCATTAATTTAGTGCGTGAGTATAAAGATTATTTACATATTAAGCTAAATAATTAAAATAAGCTATTCAAGTTCATGTTTATTTACTATTTAATTTCTTTTTATTGCATTAATTTCAGAATGTGAGTATAAAGATCATTTACGTATTAAACTAATGATTAAAATTAGCTATTCAATTCTCTTTTTATTCGCATTAATTTAGTGCGTGAGTATAAAGATCATTTACGTATTAAATTAAATAATTAAAATAACTATTCAAGCTCATGTTTATTTATTATTTAATTTCTTTTTATTCGCATTAATTTAGAACGTGAGTATAAAGATCACTTACGTATTAAATTAAGTAATTAAAATAAACTACTCAAGTACATGTTTATTTACTATTTAATTTCATTTTTATTCGCATTAATTTAGAAAGTGAGTATAAACGTATTAAACTAAGTAATTAAAATAAAATTCAAGTTCATGCTTATTTACTATTTATTTAGTGCGTGAGTATGATCATTTACGTATTAAACTAAGTAATTAAAAATAAGCTATTCAAGTTCATGTTTATTTACTTATTGAGTATGGTATTTTTTACTATTTACTTCCCCAAACAACTATTTAATTTCTTTTAACACTCAGTGAGTGAGTATAAAGGTCATTTACGTATTAAACTAAGTAATTAAAGTTCATGTTTATTTACTATTTAATTTCTTTTAACACTCAGTGAGTGAGTATAAAGATCATTAACGTATTAAACTAAGTAATTAAAATAAGCTATTACAAGTTCATATTTATTTACTATTTAATTTCTTTTAACACTCAGTGTGTGAGTATAAAGATCATTTACGTATCTGGTATTGAACTAAGTAATTGCAATAAGCTATTTAATTTCTTTTTATTCGCATTAATTTAGTGCGTGAGTATAAAGATCATTTACATATTAAACTAAGTAATTAAAAGAAGCTATTCAAGTTCATGTTTATTTACTATTTAATTATTTGATTTCTTTTTATTCGCATTAATTTAGAATGTGAGTATAAAGATCATTTACGTATTAAACTAAGTAATTAAAATAAGCTATTCAAGTTCATGTTTATTTACTATTTAATTTCTTTTATTTGCATTAATTTAGAAAGTGAGTATAAAAATCATTTACGTATTAGGGGTTTTATGATTAATATATTTTGAGAATAAGTGGGAGTTTAAAAGTTCCTACTTCTATTTTAAAATTCCGACACAATCAATAAAATTAGCTTTTTATTTATCATATTACTGGTAAATGATTATGTAAATAAGTCTGTACTGTACGTTAAAAAAAATAGGGCATATGCATCCACATTTTGAAGTAAATACATCACTTATTTTGTCTGAAATCGGATGCCAAATCATTAATTATGAAACCCATTAAACCAAGTAATTAATTAAAATAAGTTATTCAAGTTCATTTTATTTACTATTTAATTTTTTTTTATTCTCATTAATTTAGGTGAGTATAAAAATACACATATTTGATCTGATATAATTTAAAATAGTAATTTGTCATAAATTATTTATTATTAAATAATAACTAATTTAGCCGGTAAGTATAAAATTATTTGTATTAAAATTAAAGATTATCTAAATAAATAATATTTTATTTTATAAAAAAAGGGACTCCAAATATGGAAAATGTATGCATTGTAATGAATATAACACGCATGAATCTTGGTGCATTATGTGTGATCCTCAAATAATGATTCGAAAGTGGACATGTGGAAATAAAGATGTTGACTGTTGTATAAAGGAGTTTCAACTTAGAACTACTAAATATGAGAATTTTATTGAATGGATTCCATTTAATAAATTAAGCGTCACTGATAAAATTGGTGAAGGTGGTTTTGGCTGTGTATACTCTGCAACTTGGTCAGATGGTATACGAAAAATTGAAAAAACAGACGACTATGTAAGATCTCGTGAACAATCTAGCGTCGTTGCACTCAAGACCTTATCAGGTTCTTCTTTGAAAGAAGTAAGTTACATTTGTTATTGTTATTAAACAAACAGCTGTATTAATTCATTTTTATAAATTCGTTAAGTTCAAAAACCATATGAAATGTATGTTAATTGGTAGTAAGCTCAAAATATATGGATTAACTCAAGATACAGAAACGAATGAATATATGATAGTATTTCAATATGCCAACAGTGGAAATCTTTCTAAGTTTTTAAGAACAAGTTTTCATGACCTTAACTGGCAAACCAAATTAAAACTACTACTGGATATTTCAGAGGATCTATTTCAAATTCATGGTACGGGCTATATTCATGCAGATTTTCACAGTGGTAATATTTTGCAACATAAAGGAATCAACGAAAATATGAAATCCTACATCTCGGATATGGGATTATCTAAAAAATCTAATGAAAGTGATTCAGAGGGTTGTATTTATGGCGTCATGCCTTACGTCGCTCCAGAGGTTTTATCAAATCAGGAGGAATTTACAACAAAAGCTGATATTTATGGCTTTGGTGTCATCATGTCAGAGATGTCAACTGGCCAAAGACCCTTTGATGGTTATGAATTTAATAAAGAACTTGCTTTAAGAATTTGCATTGGTGGATTACGACCAGAGTTTGCACCAGGAACTCCAGAATGCTACATTAATTTGGCTAAGCAATGCATGGATTTTTATCCAAAAAAACGACCTTATGCTTGGCAAGTTATTGAAAAACTTAAAGAATGGATTAAAAGCACGGAAAATTCAGATAATGATGAAATTAAAAAACAATTCTTAGATGCTGATAAAATAGCTGAAAAATTACCAATTTGTTTACCAAAACATCCAGATTTAATGTACACTAGTAAAAAGATTAACACAATTGAAGGTATCTATTTGAAAAAGTTTTTATCTGTTTTGCTTAAATTAATTTTATATTTTATATTTAGTAAGCAGATCTATTTCCACTGAAATTCCTGATTAAGAAAGTTATTGATGCAAGTATTATTAGTGTCAGATTATTAAACATATGTACCAATTTGTAAAATTGTGAATTTTAAGGTCCCCAGTTTTAGATCACTAAAATTAGCATATACACTAAATAAATTTTATGATGCCGTTTGATTGGTCAACCACAGAAAATCAAACCTAGTAATAATGTAAATCAATTGCATGAGCAACTAAAAGAACATAAAAATGTCAATATTGTTTATACATATTTAAATAAAATATCAACTTTACTACTATTTAAAAGTATTTTTATTGGTTATATATAAATAAAAGTTAGCTTTTATATTTAAATAAATATACTGTACAATAAAATACAAAACTCTTTCTGCTGATCACTACGACCAAATTTTTTACAAAAGGAAAACAAGGAAAAACACAAAATACACTAAGCTATCTTAGGTACAACTCTTAATAAAAAACTTTAGAGTAGGAAAATAAATAGCAGTTACTTAATAGCACAAACAACGAAAACGACTTGGTACTTGGAATAATTAAAACTTCGGGTTTTGAAAAATTTTTTTGGAAAAAAAAGGGAAATCCTGTAGACCCCCAACTGCAGATCATAGGTGACACGTAAATAAAAACACAACATATAAACAACAAAATAAACAAACAATCAAACACATGAATAAGGTTGATTATAGATTTGGAAATTCCATAGAAGCATGCAGAAATCAGTAATACAAGATAATCAACGAACATCGATAGATATAAATTGGTTTGGAAAATTGGATAAATATCAAATGATATTTACGAAATCAGCAGAAGAACAAGAAGTTCTAATGAAAGAGCATAACAGTAAGGTTCTAAGAATAGACAGAGAAATAGCAAAGATTACTGGGACAAACCCGGAGCCAATCTGTGTATTTAGGAGTATAATAGAGTTATACAATTACTGTGAATATCTAAGAATAAGAGACGGAGAAAACTCTAGCAAAGAAGGAAAAAAGAAGAAATTAGCAAGACTACAAGAGAAGAGAAGAAAACTACACCTAGCTCAGGTATAGAAGTCCTACTCGAACAAGAATGCAGTCAACAAGACTATAGTACTACAGAATTACAAACTAAATTAAATTCAAAAGTAAAGAAATAGAAAATGTAAGAACAAGCATAAAACTGCAACAAAAAATAGAATAAGTGACAAAAGGAAAAAGAAAGCAGAGCAGGAGATAGAACACAAATTTTGTAAAGAAGAAGCAGGGTCAATAGAGAATAAAGAAACCTCGAGAAATAATATGGGAATTTCGAAGGACAAAATTCCATTTATGAAAGAAGCAGTGGATAGTGCAGATAAGGAAACAACAGAAATTTTTACAATTTGGGATATACCAGCAGAAGTAAGCATACCACGAGTTAAGAGATGTCTGTACTATTTCAGCAAAACAAATGTCTTCCAATGGAAACCGCAAGGGAAGAATAAGGCTCTGGTATTCTCAATCAGCTTTTGGAAAGAACATAGAAGACAGTCCTCTCGCAGGCTTGGGCAGTCCATTTTGAAGAAGGCAAGACATGAAAAATCACACCAGGTAGGTTCACAAAAGAAATCTTAGAAAAAAGAGCAGCACACAAGGTGGTAGTGAAAAACATTCCAAAGACAGCGGTAGAAACACTTCTATTAAGACAACTCAAGGTAGTAAAAGCGAAAGCAGTATATATATCCTTTAATACAAATTGAAATCAAAGAGGAACAGCCTCAATTTACTTTGAAACAGACAAAGATCGAGTAGAAGCTCTGGATAACCAAATTTTTTACTATAATACAAAGTTGGAATAGGCACGAACAGAAAATGGAAGGAGAATGGAACAGGTAGAAAAAGAAAACTCCAAAAGCCGATACTCCCAAAGCTGAAGTAGCGAATCTAAGAACAGAAATTCAAGAGAAGGAGAGGAAGCGTACACACATAATATAAGAAGTCCGAGTAGAAGAAATAGCTTTTTAACAAAAACATGGACAGATCACAGAACATTACACACAATGGGGAGCGATAGAAGTAAAACTAGTATTAAAAATATTTCGGTGCATAGCAAGAAATGGAATCCTAAACATGAAGAAGTCAGTGGCAGCACGAATGAAAAGATAGAAGAAACTGTAAAAATTAAATTAATGTTGAACCAAATATTGAACTGGCTTAACAGAATTGAAAGCCGTTACCATGTCCTGGACAAAGGGAAGGAGGCTCCCCAACACTCCTAAAAGTTGCCACAGGCGTCAATAAAGGAAGTTGTGCGACAGAAGTCTCACAGGCTCAAAAAATGAGCCAAAATAAGAAAGGACAGTATAGTACGATAGGAATAGAGGTAATGAATATAGGGTATCATAATATAAATGGTTTAAAGATAAACAAGGTGAAAATAAATTTGGTTGTAGACTTTATGGAAGAGAAGAGAATAGGGGTATTGGGGCTAGGAGAAACGAACATCTCCGAGCTAGAGGAGAAAATGCTTTTCAAAAACAATAAAAAATATAGAAGCTTCTGGACCGCAGCTGACAGAAACAAAAAGAAGGGATCCGGAGTAGGGATCATAATAGAGAAAACATGAGAAAAACATGTCTCAGGTATAGAAAGCATTAATCCATATACTCTTAATATTAGACTAGATTTTAGAGGGCTTAGGGTACATATTATAGCAGTATATATTGCACCAACTAACAACGAAATACAGGTGGAGATTTACAAATACCTGAAAGAACAATTAGAACAACTGTGCCGGAAGCAAACCAAATTTATAACAATGGGAGATTTTAATGCAGAGTTAGAAGAAAGAGATACTGAGGAGGAAAGAGAAGCACAAAAACGGAAGAAAGGAAAAAACAAAAAAAAGTTGATATTAGAAATGTTGGAAGAGAAGGACATGTTGGACATTCACAAAGCAACAAATCCAAAGAAACACATAACAACATGGGTAGGCAGGGAAGTGAAATGAAAATCGACTATATTTGGGACTCAAAGAGCTGGAATAACAGCATTTTCTCGTGTAAAGTATATGATGCAGACCAATTAACAGCAAGTGATCACAAAATTATATTAGGAAGATTGAAACAGGAATGCACACGAGAAAAATACCTTTGCAAGATTATGGAGAAAAAATAGAGAAACATTAAGTATAGATAGTGACAAAGCGACTGAAGAAGATTGGAATGCGTACAAAGGTAGATTAGAAAAAGAGGTTGCTAAACTTAAAGACGACTGCATTAATATAGATATAGATGAAATATGGGAAAGAATATTGAATTGTATTAGAAGAGCGGCAAGAGAAACTCTGTCTAAAAAGAAAAAAGCACCAGAGCTACAAGAGCTACAAGTTGAGGATAGAAATTTGAGAATGCTAAAGAAAGATATAAGAAGAATAGCAAAGTGGTGTTCTAAGATAAAGAAGTTCAAGTTTCAAGAAACAGAAAATTCAGAATTAGATCTGTTTATCCTAGAAGAAGGAGCTAAAGGTCTGCTGGAAGATCTAAGAAGCAAACACAGCGAAGCACATATAGAAGGAGAAATGGTATCGTATCAAGATTTGGAAAGTATTAAAAAAGATCTAGAAGTCTGGTGGAAGCTCCTCTTCAAGACATGGCAAACGGAAAAGAAGAAAATAGATGAAAAACTGATTCAAGAAAATATCAAAAGAAGGTACGCGATAGTAATAAGCGACCAAAATAGAATGATTAACAGTTTGTTAGAAAGACCATACAAAAAATTAAGGATAGACAGAGTAGTAGTCGAAATGGACGATGGTGAGGAGGATTTAATACACGAGCCACAAGAGGTATTGAAACAGTGAAAAGCCACTTTGAAAGCCAGTTCCAAAAGCGAACCGTATATGTAAATAATCTGCCTGATTTCTGAAAAAAAGAGTACGAGCCAATTAAAAAAATAGAAGAGGATTGGTACAAGGAGTTGATAAAAATGGTAGAAGTGAAAGAGTGGGACATCGCATTAAGCCAGACCAAAAATAATTCAGCACCAGGAATAACAGGAATTTCATATCCTCTTCTGAGAAATATTGGGAATTGGCAAAAACCCTCTTCATTAACTTTTCAACAGAATGTATAAAAAGTGGTAAAATTCAAAAAAAATGGAATTTAGGTTTGCTGTACCCAATACCAAAGCAAGAAGAATGGGGGTATAAGCTAAACAAAGTGCGACCTATTCTGCTCCTAGAAACCTTTAGAAAGACTGTTGTGCGTATTGTAAACAATAGGTTAAGCAAAGTCCTGAAAGAAAAAGACATTTTGAAAGGAAGGAATTTTGCAGGACTGCCTGAAGAGGGTACAGCAGCACCAGTACACCTGTTGAATTGCATTTTAGAAGACGCAAAAGAGAAAAAGAAGGAATTATGGCTATTCTTTCAAGATATGAAAAAGGCTTTCGATTCGGTCAGCCTAGAAATGTTAGATCTAGCTCTATGACGTCTAAAGATTCCAGAAATAACAAGAAGCTTCATAATTGAATTATATAAAAAAAGGGAAATGGTGTCCTGACGAGTTGTGGTGTAACAGAAAAGTTTGAAGCACAGGATGGTATAGACCAGGGGGAGGTCATATTACCACTAGTCTGGAGAATTTTCTATGATCCTCTGCTGACAGCGATCAAGAAAAAAGAAAAATTGGGGTATGAACTACAAGTTGATTGGCCAATAGATCTGAGCTTAAATAAAGTAGAAAGGCTGAGTATGAAAATAGAAGTAAACGCATACACAAACGACAAAACGTATGTAGCTAATTCAAGGGAAGAGTTAGAAAGTATCATAGAAATCGCAGAACAGTTTTATAAAATAAATGACATTGAAATAAATAGCCAGAAATCAGAACTTGTGGTCATCAACAAAGACAAAAAGGAGAAGAATTATGTAGAAATGAAGAAAAAGAAAGAAAAGGTGGTAATGAAAAAAGCAGATGAAGCAACAAGGTTTTTAGGAGTCTGGATATCGTCCAAAGCAGAAAAATGAGCAGCTCTAAACTTGGTTAGAAGAGAAGTAAATTCAGTAGTTAAATCACTAAGGAAGAAAAAAGTATCTCTTGCACACATGGTATTTATGAATAATAGGGTTCTATTGCCAAGAATAGAGTATAGAATGCAACATCATATATTACCATGAGATTTGTGTGACAGGTTACAAAGTCCAATGTTCAAGCTAACAAAAAACAAAGCCAACATGGCAAGTACACTGCAAATGCGGTTCTAACGCACAAGAATATAGTGGGATTCAAATCAATATGGCAGAGCCAGATAGCTCATCATGTAACAGAGCTAATGGCACGGCTAAATAACCACAAAGAGGTGAGAGATGCGATTTGGCTGAGAATTAGGCAGGCACAATTGGACTGCAAAAGCTCAAAGTATATTTTGGCCCTAAATAGTGCACGAATGAACAAAGTACAATTAAAATACAATTTAAATTACAGAATAGTGCAAGAGGCAAGTAGGCTTGACATAAATATAAAAGCTGAAGAAATGGAAAAAGCTTTTGCTTTGTTTAGTACAGGAAACAAAATATTGGGTCTATTAGAGAAAAGTAATGCAGAGAGTTACTGCAGGGAGAAAAAATTGAACATTTTCATGCTTGAACAAATAATATGCAGTCAAAGAAAACAACTCTTAACCTCGGGTCAGATAAAACGAATTAGGGGCATTAATCTAGCAAGGAAGAGACAAAAATGGTTCAAACTCTCAAGCAGAAAGTTTAGGATGTCGAAGACCGCAGAGTACTTAAGCAAGAATTCTGGGCACATCCAACAAAGAGTCTTGGTATAAAGGTCTGACTAGAGTAAGTTAGTCAGGATCGTAGAATAAAGGAATGGGTAGCACTTAAAAGTAAAGATGGTCAAGTAAATATAGGAAAAATCCAAGACAAGAAAAGTGCAAAGATATACGAAGTAGAGCACTGGACATAAAAACAAGACTCACAAGAAAAAGGCATAATTATAGAAAGATATACGGGATATAATAGAGGACAAGGTTTGGTGCCATGCAGATACAGACAGGGTTTCAAGAACACAAGACGAGCCATTAGAAGAAACCTTGTGGAAAAGGTAGAAAACCCCGGGGAAAAATATTGGAAATTAGGGATACCGAAGTGTACTTTGGTATTTAAAGACAAAGATCCAGCAGACGACGAAGTAAACCAAGAAACGGTATCAACCCTATAAGAATACAAAGAATAGAAGAAGAAGTAATCGAGGGTAGCATAGAAGGAGAGAAAGTAAAAAAGAAGCTTAAAAAAAAAGTGAAATTTTAAAGGACGTTAAAGAAGTAACCTTCTTTACGGACGGCTCTTGGATTAACCCAGAAGGTGACCAGGAAAAGGCTAAAATGGGAGGAGGATAGATAGCAATAGGAAGCAACTCAAAGAAGGAAGAAACAAAAGCGGACTTCTTTTGTGGTTTCACAAACTGGCCCTCCGCAACAAAAGCTGAACTAGGAACTATAGGATCAGCTCTATTAGCTGCACTAGAAAACGCGAAGGTTACTGTAGTAACGGATAGTGCAGCAGCTATCCAAGCAATAAAAAAAAGCAGTGACGTGAACAAATTAAGAGAATGCTTTAAGATCAAGAACAGAAACATGCTGCTAAGTATTCAGAAGATTAAAAGCTTAAAGAACTTGGAATTGCGGCTCAAGAAAGTGAAGGAACATAGTAATATTTTAGAGAATGACACAGCAGACAGCTTAGCAAAGAAGGGAGCTAGAGAAGGTTCAATGTTAGAGTTTAAAGATCCATAGGAAGATTTACAAAAGCAATACTTAGGTGGAAAAATTTAAGAATAGATAATGAGATTAGAAATAGTATAAATAGAATAGCTTTAGCAATAGTAGATATAAAATAGGCAAACTTGAGAAGCAGTAAGCGTTGGATAGAAAAAGAGGAGGGAAAAAATAAAATAGTTTGGAAAGAAACGTGGAAAGATATAGGGAATTTTAAGGAGGGTAATTGTACAGATAAAGGAAAAAATAGAGATTGGATATTTCAGGTCAAGTGTCTGAATGAAGCCTTACCAACTATGGATAAACTCAACAAAAGGAATCCAGACCTGTATGAATCTAGCATATGTATCGCATGTAGAGCCGAGAAAGAAACTCAAGATCATCTAGCGACCTGTCAAGAGTATCAAACATCTTGGAACGGAACAGAAGAAGAAGTTAGTGAGGTGATATGAAAAGAGGCCTTCGACGATACGAACAATCCAGAAGAAGCTAGAGAATCAATAAGAGATGAAGTTTTTGGCACAAATCAGAGGGAAACATTCGAAGCAAGAGAAGAATTAATAAGGGGTCTTCTGTCAACAGAAAGAAAAGAAAAGGTGAAAAATCTCATTCAAAATGGCAAAAAGAAAATAAAGTTAGTGGGTATGCTACTTGACAGTTTTAGTGAGATTTTCCGCAAGAGGATATGGAGCCAGAGATGCAACTTAGTCGCAGACTGGGAAAAAGACCACGGTATAGAAAGGTCTGATAAAAGAAGAAAAACGTCAGGAAAAAAGAAAACGAAGGAAAACAGAATCAGACCAAATAAAGAAAATGTGAATCCAAGCACTTCGAAAAGTAAAAAAGAAGAACACTCAGTAAAGCGCTTGGAGGAAAGGAAAGATAAGGGAAAAGGAAAATCAAAGCCTGACGGTAAATTGAAAGAGCTCTTTGAGAACAATGTGAAGGCATGGATAGGAGAAAATGTGAAACCGGCCTGGTCCT
Organism: Gigaspora rosea; assembly: GCA_003550325.1. Taxonomy (NCBI): domain Eukaryota; kingdom Fungi; phylum Glomeromycota; class Glomeromycetes; order Diversisporales; family Gigasporaceae; genus Gigaspora; species Gigaspora rosea. The sequence continues at coordinate 83,905 of QKWP01000018.1, read as the reverse complement.
CTTGGACGAAGCTATTTCGTAAAAACAATAGGCAATCCTGACACGGCATTTGATAGTCTATTAGTGAACTCGGGAAACAAGTCCTTAGCAAGTTAAGGACCTCGAGGGAGATGAAAAATCAGAATGGCAGGTCGCACCTGGGTACAAAAGTATCGAGTAAGTCTTTGTTTGGTTAGGTAACATCTAGATATTAGACACATTGTGTATTCAATATTCTTGAACCTTAATAAATAAAGGCAGGATCGCCAAAAAAAATAAATAAATATACTGTAAATAAAAAAAATAAATAAATATAATTAAACAAAACACAATACTTAAATTTTGTATATATAAATAAGAAATTTTGATTTTTTGCATATGCGATATACTGCACTCTATAAGATCTTGTGTAACATGAAATCAAACCAATAAATTAATTCATTAGTTTAGGGTTAGGGTGATAGGGTTAGGGGAGGGTGATTTAGCAAAGGGATGCTAACCCAAAATTTCGAGAGGAATTTTTTTGTTAGAGTATGAGAGATGATTTCATAGGCAAAATTTTATACTATAGCCGATTTTTGAAAAAAATCGTAATCGCTTCAATTTCACATTACACCTGATCCTGCATTCTAATTGGTTAATCAAGGGTGGCGATACATCGCCATGGCAGTAAATTATAAAACCCTATACTATAAATAAATAAAATTTAAATAATAATAATAATAAATACATATAACTCTTTCTAATGATCATCTGGACCAACTTTCAAAATGACCAAACTGTAGAAAACCTTTAAATAATATGCAACCTATTATTACAAAACTACTTTTGGAGCATTCAGGAATAAGAGTTCTTCTTAAATCAACTGAAAAAGAGCTAAAAAAGAAGTTTTGAATTAGGGCTCCCTGGAGTAAAACACAAAAACTATTGAGTAGTAGTTAATTACTAAGTGGTATTGAGTGACTAGAAGTTTTTGTTATTAAGCTTGAACAATATTGGGCTTAATAAAAGCTGCTTATTTTTCTACTGGTTACAAGACTTACATGGTTTTAAATCCACAAAAACAAGTTGGACCATCTGGTGCTTTTTTTGTCCTTTGGATCTTTTAAAATTTTGACAAAGTAGACATTTTGGTTTGCCCTCTTCAAAAGATTAGCAATATTTACTTTTCCCAATCTGAAAATGCAGCTACCATGGGTGTGGCGACATAGTGTAGTTGGTTTGTTGTCACCCCCAAGTAGCTATAACAAAAGGTATAGAGTTCAAATCCCACTGGAGACGATTTTGAAATAATTTATCTGCATTACGGTAACCTGGACTCTGAGCTCGGATGTACAAATCTGTTTCCTGGATTACACCAACTCGTATTGGGAGCACTGGGTCCGCCGGGGCATATAGATCCTGGGGAGCGCAGGCGCTGTATTACGCACAGAACCATAGGACAACAGGGAACCATACTTGGCAAAACCCGAGTAAAGAGATAGCTGACTTTTGACGGTACCTAAACAGGAATCAGACAGGGACTGACCTGTTCGGACTGACCGGAAGTGGACTTACGACAAAAGGGTTATGGTGGACCCTACCAACTGGACCGCCGGGGTCGCACTGGAGGAAAAGGACATGTGTTGTGAAATCGTGTACCAGGGAATGGGAGCCCTGGGTTCGCCAGAGCAGACCAACCCTTCCAGGTTCTCGGATTGGAAGTAGGGAAGCAACCGGGGAAAAAAGGTTCCGGGGGAAAGAAACTGAAAGAGGAACGGGGCGGTACTGGGGTCATGTGAACTTTACAAGGACAGAAGTAGGTAATGACTAGGGTAATCCCTGGTTGCTACCGAAGAGTAGGTGATACCTGCATGGGATGGGAAAACACTCTACCAAGTTTCTCACTGAGGATAAACTAGTCCTAAGGGTGCGGTTAGTATCCGGTACGAGCTCTAGGTCTTGTAGCTAGTGGCTGTGCCAGTGACACAAGATGGACTGGCAGGAGGACAGAAGATCAGTGGGTTAAATAGGCAATGCCAGTACGTGGGTTGCAGGTATGGCAGCTAGAGTAGGACCTTCGGGTGGCTACTTAAATAGGCAACCAAAAGTTGCAGGTGAGGCTAGTTGTACTCTCGTCAATGTACGAATGTCGGCATCCTCCATGTAGGAGCCATGGTCTAAAATATCTTGAATAAAAGCCAATCTCCAAAGTGGGCACTTTGACACCAAAAAAAAAAAAATGCAGCTACCATATTGAAATAAAGTCACAAATAGATTTCAGGTCCCTTAAAATAAGCAATAAATGATATATGTATGATTTTGGAAAAAAACTTGCAATGAAATTTCTTTTTAGAATGTTCTTTTAACCATAGTCCTCTTTTTTTTTATTTATTATATATACCTATCAGTCATAAAACATGTCCCTAATGAGTGTTATTACTTATAAATCAAATGAGTTGATTCATCTAATTTTATATATAAATTTATACAAAAAAATCATTTAAATTAAATTTAGTTAAAATATATATATACACCTTTTTTTGAATTTTAATATATATTCTTTAGTATTAATAATATTTAACTTAAAGTTTAGTTCTTAACTCCAAGTAGTTCAAAGAGAATCTTCTTTTAGAGTTGATCAATTCTTTACTATGTTCTTTAAGTCAAATGACTGACACACTCCAAGCAATAATATGATTGACAAAAGTAATCTTCTAAAAAAATAAAAAATACTATTAAGTAAAGGCTTCTTGTGTTCTAATTTAAAGTTAAATAGAAGGTTCTTCTAATTCTAACAGTAATTAAATTATCAAAATTAGCCTAGTAGAACCCAAAATACTAGGGATCAAAGAAGAGAATATAGGATCAGCAAATTCACCATTACACAATCTATTCATTTTTCTTTATAATATTTTGAAAAGTTTTTTTTTAGTATAGCTTAGCTGATAGTGAAAATTTTTACTAAAAAAACTAGCATTTTTTTGAGCAAAAAAAAAGTCTATTTAGAGCCCAAAGTCTATTGTAATAATAAAATTTTGTGCAAATCATGATTTTTCATTTAATAGCCTTTTTTAATTTAATATTTGTTTTTTTTACATATATCTTGAAAAGTTTTTTTATTGTAGTGAAAAATTTTACTAAAAAAATAATAAAATACATTTTAAAAAATAACATGTTTTTAAGCCAAAGAACAGCTTTACTTAAGAGTCCAAAGTCAATTCTAATAATAAAATTCTGTATTAATCATAATTATTTACTTGAAACAATTTTCTATAGTGCTTTGTATAATAGTAAATTTGCTGATTCTTAATATTCTCTTCTTTGATTTCAAGTATCTTGTGATCCACTAGGCTGATTTTGATAATTTAACTACTATTAGAATCAGAAAAATAGGCTCTACAACTTTTAACTAGAAGCCAAAGAAGGTTTATTTATTGGTTTTTAGGGTTAGGATTAAGGTTAGAGTTAATATGGGCCGGTGCGAAAAGATTGATACCTCAATATTTTAATTAAAAAGTACTGCTAATAAAAGTTTTTAAATTATTAATAATATAATTAAATATTTTTTACAATTGAATAGCTATGGTATAAACTATCATTTTTTATTAATTATATTATTTTATATTACCTTTATATAAAAATAGATGAAAGCTAACTTTTTAGATAAAAAAAAATTGCAAAAAAATTTTTTCTTAAAAAAATAGATTTTAATTAATATTTTAATGAATTTGAAAGTTTAAAGCTTGCTACTACGCAAGTAACTAGCCATAGATTCAATAAAACTATATTTAAAATTTTATAAAAAAATAATCACTAGATAAAAAGTTATTAAATATTAAAGTTGATGTATTTGTATTAAAAATTATTAATTTACTATATGTACTATATATATTTAATAGTAAAACTAAGCTTAAAAATAACTATTAGTAAATTTTTTTATATTTTATATAAACAAATATTTAAATTTTTAAAATAATCTTTTTTATTATCTAATAAAATAAAGTTAAATTAAAAAACTTAAATTTTATATATAAAAAATTTTTATTACTATATCACGATCAAATTTATCATTTCTAAATATAGTAAATTTATTTAAAAAGTTAATGCTAAAAATTTCTTGATTTTTTATATAAAAATAATTAAATAAATTATATTAAACTTTTTCCTATCTACCAAAATAATTTTTTAAATTAACAAAAATTACATTTTATTACTAAAAAAATTACTATTAATTTTTATTTGAGGTATCAATCTTTTTGCACCGGCCTATAGTTATATTATTGCTTTAACTTTACAGGGTTGTAAAAATAAAAAATAATCAACTTTAAAGAAAAATTCCCTTTGAACTACTTGGAGTTAAGAACTAAAACTTTAAAAATTATTAAATGCAAAAGAATATATATTTAAAATAAAAAAAGTATTATATATATTTTTAAACAGATAATATAAAATGCGCCTATGGTGTTTTACACCATAGGTTAATTAGATTTGCAAATCTGTGTAACAAAAACAAAAAATAAACTTTTATAAAACAAAAATTAAATTTACATTACCTTAGGGTTAGGGTGAGACCTGGGATGGGGCAGAAGTATAGTTTATACCAAAATTTTGCAAGGAATTTTTTTTTATTAGAGCCCCAAAGGTTGTTTCATAAGCAAACTTTAGAGATCTTAATGTTTTTTTAAAATAAACAAAAAAACCGAAATTTTATGTTACACCAGATCTTAAATTTTGATTGGCTATTCTAATAGTTTTGTGTAACATGGTGTAGAACACCATAGGTGTATTTTAGTAGACTCGTTTTTAAATAAATTTAATATTAAAGAAAAAAAAAGCATCATTGACACAACGATGCGGCTTTATTCTCTAACATAAGCTTATTCATACGCTCAATAGGTATGTTATCTTCTTGACTTTCTATAATTTTGTTATTTTTTTGGCTTTCTATAATTTTGTTATTTTCTTGACTTTCTATAATTTTATTATTCTCTTGACTTTCTATAATTTTGTTATCATCATTAATAATTCCGTTTGTAAAACTGCCTGAGAGTTTATGGTCACTAATTCGTTAAGACTAATGAATCTACTTGTATAAACTGCTTGAGGATGCATTAACCCTGATTCTTCAAGTATAGTTTCAAACTTATTAAATTTTAATAAAATTTCATAATTATTTTTCCAGGATTGAATAACTTCATAAATTTCTGAAGCCATTGGACGTTTTTCTGGATAATTATCCCAACATCTTTTCATGAGATCGATATAATATTGTGGTATGTTCTTAGCAACAGTTGGTCTTAAACCATTACAAACTTCTGTAAGAAAACATAAATCATGATTTTCGTCTGAAAATGCCAACCTTCCGGAAGATACCTCCTACATTATTATGCCAAATGAATAGACATCAGATGCGGGAGTATATCCTCTATTGCGTAGAACCTCTGGAGCTATATATGGATAAACACCATAAAATCCATTTGATTTGGCTAATGCTTTATTAACAGTTTCTGCAAGTCTAAGTCTCCAATATACGCATTATAAAGATTATTTTGTAATATGTTTCCACTGTGCAAATAACGATGGATAATACCGTGAGAATGCATAATTTTAAGATCAAGTGCAATATATGATAGTAATTCTAATTTCTCTTTCCACACTATATTTCTAACTTTACGAAGATTTTGTCTCAAAGAACCCATTGGGGCATATGCCATAACTAAAATATAGTCATTAGTAGTTTTAATATCTTGTGATATTCCGTAACATTGTAAAAATGTGGGTTCTTTACATCCAATATTATAATATACAGTTAGCTACAATACAATATATTAGTAATATAAAATATAGTAATATAAAATATAGAAAATCATTAAATTAATATATCAAATATCTACCTCTTTTAAGAGAGCCTCAAAATTATTTCGCGATCCTCGAAGAAATTTAAGCGCAACGTTTCCTTTAGATCCATTTTAAATTACATTTGGCCAAAAATACGGTTGCAAAACCACCTTTTCCAATTTCTTTAATAATTTGTAAATCGTTGAAATGAATCCATTGTAGAGAAGTATTTCGTAGAAATTTTAATATCTCAGTATCACCATCTACTTTTACCGGTTCAGATTTCTTAATATAAGCATCACCTGTATTTATTGGTTCAGTATCACCATCTACTTTTACCGGTGACAATCCTAAAATCGGAATACCGGCGGGCCTATCGGTGAATCACGAGTTCAGTTCCGTACAACCGTCAAAGGGTTTACTTTGGGTCGAAAGGAGGCGTGTTAGATTTGGCTGAGTGGTTGGGCAGAGTTTCGGGATTGTTTATACAAAATACTTGGTTTATAGTAGAACAACGAATGTATAAGTTTATTATGTATCGAGTATGTACTTGTGTTTATTTATTAAAGCAATAAAGGAACGTTTATCATTATATGTGATTTATTAAGCAAAGGTGGGATTTAATGTCGTTCCCAAAGGGCCAAAACGGCCTTTATTTATAATCATAAAAGCAACTATTTACATGTGCAGGAATATACTTTATCAATGCGATCCTTAGCATACCCTTATTAAACCGCTTAATCATTATCAGCATTATTATCTTTATTCGTTTTTATGCTGATAATACCTTGATCCCTTACATTCCCTCGATTCCCGGAATTCCCCCGGCATCTCCACTTTCGGAATTCCCGAGTCACGCGAGCACGTGCCCCCTGCAGGTTACATTTCCGGTCTCACACCGGTTCAGATTTCTTAATATAAGCATCATCTGTAGTTATCGGTTCAGCATCACCTGTATTTATCGGTTCAGTAAGTTGGAAATTCAAAAGTTGACGCATATATAAATAGCTTGTTATATAATATATTGTTATATAATATATAATGTAATGCGTTAACAGATTAAAAAAATGTAATAATTTGATTGAATAAATTAATAAACATTTCATCTACCTGCTAAAATTCTCTGACCTAAAGTAATTAAAACTTCTTTTCGTAGTTTATCATCCAATAAATCAAATATTGGACAAACTTTATCATACTCAATTATTTTCCAAGTTTGAGAATCTTCAAGTGAATCAAACCAAGGCTTTTTATTAATTTTGATATCATCATAATATGAACGATCTCCGCCGATGATGCGAATAAAACTTTCTTCTTCATTTATTGAAAGTTTAGTTTATTAGAATAAATAATATTAAATAAATATTTTTAATGCAATAAATGTTGAAAACATCAAATCTCATTAGTACAGTAATTATTATTGCTTACTAGAAGTTTCGGTATTTTTGAGTTTTTCAATGATGGCACCACCAAAAACTATATGACGAGCATAAAAATGACCATATTTTTTTGATACTTGACAAAGTTCATCAATTTTCTCGCTGGTAAGTTCTTTTGCCAATGCATTTTCAACTTCATTTTTGAATTCTTCGGTTAATGTAGTACTAGATTCTGGTACAATAAATTCAGCTTTTTTTACCACCGTATATGAATATTTTTCGATAGGTATCTTTTTTAAAAATTCAGATAAGTCTTCTTTTTTAGGCACTCCAAGAAATAGTGTAAGCAGGGTGAAATGGTAGGAAATTGCTCGTCTGCTATAAAGTTTCGTTTACATAATCCTTCAAATTTATTTTTACATTCTTCTTGTCCAATTTCCATCCAACCATTTAAAGTCTTTTTCGCTTCTAATCCGATATTGCTTTTATTTATTATAAATGCTTCATGTTTTGCCTTTTTAACTTTGCCATTTTCAATTATAAATCCACGTTCACACTTATCAATCAGCTTTTGCCAATCAACACTTGGTTGGCGGATATTTAAAACGTTTCCATTCATGGTAATTTCTTTTAAGTTAAGGCGAGCTTCTTCATTGCGCAAAAATTTTCCATTATTGCCAAAAAAAAAAACGCCTGTTCTCATACGGAAATCTCTCTGATCATTAATATTCCTTAGCAGATTTCGGATTCTCCAAGATTCTTGTTAGGTAATATACGTTTGAAGGGAGGACATAACTCTTTATCTTCATCATTTGTGACTCTGATTTTTATCTCAAATTTTTGCTCAGTTTGGGGGTTCAGATGTATACCAGACAACAAATGCCACATTTTATTTTATGTAAAGATAGACATAGAAAGATAGTTCACTTCAAACATGGCGTCGAAACGAAACCTACCCGAAACTAGTTTCGGGAGAGCTATAATCCGAAACTAGTTTCGGAATTTTTAAAAAAAATCGAAACTCCGAAACCCGAAACCCCGAAACTATAATCCGAAACCAAAAGCTATAATCCGAAACCCAAAGCTATAATCCGAAACTTAAAATATAATATACAATCTTTAAAATTTATTATAAACTTATATTTATTTTAATAATATCTTTAATAAACAATACATTTATAAAAATTAATACAAAATATAAAATATCAGATATAGTATATATAATATAATATGAATAAATTTTATAGAAATTATTACAAAATATAAAATATAATATATATAATATAATATTAATAAAAAAGTTTATATTATAGGTGATATAAAAAAAACCTTAATATTTAAGGAAAAAATCTCTATATATAATATAACATTAAATACAAATAAAAATATAATTATTTAAATTTAATAATAATAAATTTCATCAATATCATCAAAATGTTTTTGTGCTATTTGGCTAGGATCATAATCATCTTGATCTTCTAAATCTTGAATAAAAGTATTTAGTTCTTCATCATTATTTAAGTCTTCTGTTATTTGATTATCATCTGTGTCATCAAAATTATGATTTTCTAAATCAATTATTTCTAATAAATTTAGATTTTCCCACACAGTTCCTTCATCATCATCTAAATCATACTCATCTAAATTAATATTTTCTGTTTCATTTTGGTCTTCTTCTTCCTCTTCTTCAATTTGTGCATTATATAATTCTTGATAAATGTCATCTGCTGCATGTTCTTTGCTATATAAATTCAATTCAGATTCTTTGTTATTAATATAATAAGAATGAATTTTAACCAAAGATTCTAAATTTTCAACTGATAAATTTGTTCTTCTTTTTCCTGTCATCCATCCACAAATAGACCAAATTCTTTCACAGCTTGCTGTATGTGGAGTAATTGAAAAAAGTTTAATTCCAAGTAATTGTAAATATGGTGGTGATATTGTACATGTTTTCCACCAACTTAAGGCTGTATCAATATTTAATGAGAATGGTGCATTAAATGGTTCTCTTTGCAAGTAAAATTCTCTAAATTGAGAAATAATCATATCTCCTGATTTTTCTTTAGAATGGTTATATTTTTTTAATTGTGTTGCAATTTCTGGAATTTTTACCATTTGTTGCCAAATATTTGCTGCTGAGGTTGCAATTTTTAAAAATTGACTTTTTTTAATACCTGCACCTAAATAATTTATAAAGTTAAAATTAAATAATTTAAAATTTAAATAATAAAATTTATTTACCTTTATAAAGTGGATGAAGAAAATATGCTAAAACATATTCATCATATTCATATTCACTAAATCTTGAATTAAATTTGTTAATAGCATATTTATAAAATTGTTTAGGATCTTTAGGATCTTCTTTAGAAAGCTTATAAATTGAATTTCCTAAAGAAATTAATGCAAAATAGCAATCAGCTAACGTTATATTTCTTCTTTGGAGTTTAATAATTGCATCATTAATAGGTTTAAAAATTTTTGCTAAATCATAAACATCATAAAAAAATCCTTTTTTTCTACAAATAATTGCTTTAACAGATTCATTTGTTATAGCTAAAGGATTTTCAATAGCAATCTAAATAAAAAATTATTTAAGTTATTAATTTTAAATATAAATTAAAAACTTTAAATAATGATTACCTCTTTTAAACATGTTTCTAATTGATAAACTGATTTTAACATTGCATAAACTGTTGTCCATCTTGTATCAATATAAGTTTTTAATCCACCACCTGATTTTTTTTTTCAGAAATTTTGGCTGCTAAAAGATTATTTGGTAAATGGCTTTTTTTAAAATATGTAACTAAAGTTTTGCACCATTGGATAATTCTTGCTGCAAATGGATGTTTAATTAAATCTTTTGTTATAAGATTAAATGCATGTACAATACATCTAATACTTAATATATGTGTATATTTTTGAGAAATTTGTTTTCTTGCTAAATTAATATTTGCTCCTGCATCTGTTACTATACCAATAAACTTTTCAACACCAATGTCAATAAGAACTTTTTGAATTTCATTAGTTAAAAAATTTGCAGTATGATTTGTATCTGAAAAATCTAAAATTTTCCAAAGAATTTCTTTACCATTATTTAGACAAATAATAAAATTCCACAATGATTTGCCTGTTATACTGGTCCATCCATCTAAAGCTAAAAATAAATTAACAAAAATATTTTATTCTAAGTAGTAGCTTATTTTAAATATATAGTATAATTAAATTATAAATTAAATGAAAAATAAATAAATACAATTAAATACCTAATGTTAAATTTTTTGAATCTTTTAATGATTTATATAAATTTGTATCAATTCTAATTATTTCATTTATTAATAAATTTTCTGCAATAAATTTTCTACTAGGTGGTGTATAAGCAGGGCGAAGTTGTTTTAAAAATTCAATAAAAAATGGATGCTCAATAAGCCTCCAAGGTAATCCACAGCATACAAATGCTTTAATAAGTGCTCTATTTATTGATTCAATACGTTTATCTGGTATAGCTGTACTTTCAAGAAATTCATCTAAACTTATTTGTTCACTTGAATGTTTAGTTCCACTAATACTTGAAGTTTTTTTACGAGATTCAACAATATATATAACTGTTTCTTTTACTTCTTCAGAAACAAAAGCACAGTCACTAATAATATGCTTTTCCATTAATGATGGTTTTCCAGGTAAAAATAATTTTTCACATGCTTTACAAATTGCTTTATAATGGCCTGAGCTATCCAATTGTTTGCCTCTATTATAAAATTTCCAAATTGGCTTTAATGGACGACCACCAATAATTTTTTCATCAGCATGTTTAATTTTTTTAGATTCTGACATATTAAAAAATGGTAAATATTTTAAGAATAAGAAGTTATTAAATAGAATTTTGTAATATAGCTGTCAAGGTTTTAGACTTTTATTTTTAAGATAAGTGAAAACTTATTTTTACATAGCCAAAAATCAGGCATTTTTATACATATTTTGCTCTTTTAATCTCCAACTAATTGTATCTTTTTCTGTAAGGCTATAGGTATTACATTACGAATCTTTGACAGGATCATCCCTTGTTACGCTGATCGATTATGATTTCATCATAATAACTAGGGTAATCCCATATGTTAACATGATATCAAAACTGATAATAGAGTGAATACGGTATAATTATAAACAATAAATAAATAAATAAATAAATAATAAATATAGTATTGATATCTTCTGTCTTGGTATAACCATCACGCTCACATGGGATCATTCCTCGTTACGCTGATCGATCATGATCGCATCACGGTAACAAGGGTGATCTCCTATGTTAACACAATATTGGAATGATAATAGAGAGAATAAACAAACAAATAAACAAATAAATAAAGAAAAACAAATATACAGTAGTAATGATCTTCTGTCTCAATATAACTATCCGCGTATAACCATCACGCTCTCATGCGGGATCATTCCTCGTTACGCTGATCGATTGATCGCGTATAACCATTACGCTCTCATGCGGGATCTTTCCTCATTACGCTGATCGATTGATCGCGTATAACCATCACGCTCTCATGTGGGATCATTCCTCATTACGCTAATCGATTGATCGTGTATAACCATCACGCTCTCATGTAGGATCATTCCTCGTTCCGCTGATCGATTGATCGCATATAACTATCACGTTCTCATGCGGGATCATTTCTCATTATGCTGATCGATCATGATCACATATGATAACAAGGGTAATTCCATATGTTAACACAATATTAGAATGAAATAGAGAGAATAAACAAATAAGTTATTGATGTTTTGGCAGTTTCGGGGTTTTGGTTGAGGTTTCGGGTTTCAGGTGAGGTTTCGGGTTTCGGTTGAGGTTTCGGGGTTTCGGGTAAGGTTTTGGGTTTCGCGTGAGGTTTTGGGTTTCGGGTGAGGTTTCGGGTTTAGGGTGAGGTTTCGAGTTTCGGATGAGGTTTCGGAAGCTATAATCTGAAACCTGAAACTTTCAGAATTGGCAAAAAAGGTTTCGGTGCCATCTTTGGTTTACTTTAAAACTAATTTTAAAGAAACAAGCTTTGAACACAAAACTATTAATTTTTCCATTTTTGCAATTGTTTGACATATAATACAACTGCAAAATATTAGTGAAACGCAAAAAGTCATTATACTTAAACTTTATTTCATAAACTTAAATTTACAAGTTTACCTAAATGTAAATGAGGCACAATACGTTGTATATGTTGATGGCACTCTGCTATTGGTCATAGCAATGAAAATATTTATAAAAAAATTTGCTGAAACGGCAAAATATTTATGTGATTTAAGTGTCACTTTTTGGACAGTTACTTTTTGCTATAAATTTAGGTTTTTTTAATCGTGCGTATAATATACTATATATATCAATATCAATCAATCAATCAATCATCATTCATCAAATCAATCAATCAAATCATTATAAAATTATCGTCGGTCACGAGTGTCTCGCATGTGCGAAAATGAGATGTATAAATGGTTCAGATCGTATGTCATGAGAATTTATATTGAATATGTCTAATACGTGTCGTTAGCGGTAATGGCTCTATCCGGTTTTTGGAAATGCTGAACCAAATTTGGCAAGTATGACCAAAAGCAGGGATATGATTATCGGTTGAAAAATCAAAATTCATGATCCAAGCGGGACGTGGGAAAATTTATAACAAGATCAATTATAATATAAATTATACATCTGTAATTATTGTGACATATAATACTTTGAGTAATAATTTCGTCATAATTTCATAATCAATCTATGCTAAGAATTAATAATCGACGCATGAAAATTGAAATGTGGAGAATAGAGTTAACACCTCTATCCGGATTTATATATCTGGATATATACTATGTCATGTGATATAACGTGACATAGTGTTTTTATCTCTGGATATAAATAAATCCGGATTTAAATTTATATCCGGATATATACTATGATAAAACCGGATAAAACCGGATATAAAAAATATATCCAGATAGAGGTATTAACTCTAGTGGAGAATCAAGGATAAGAAACAACCGATTTGCTTTTTAAAAAATCGACCTTCATTCGTTATGTGAACTTTGTATCTTTGATAATAATTATAATAATATTAGAAAATTATTGCCAGTCGCGAGTGTCTTTTACATTTTTACTGATCATTTTTGCACTTGCGAAAATAAGATGATATAAATGGTTCAGATCGCATGTCATGAGAAATTTATATCGAATATGTCTAATATGTGTCGTTAGTGTTAATGGCTCCATCCAGTTTTTGGAAATGCTAAACCAAATTTGGCAAAAACAGGATAAATTATCAGTTAAAAAATCAAAATCATCAATTATAATATCCAAGGAAGAACGTCCCAAATATGAAAATGATTCTGATATTATGCATTAGCCAATCATACCTAAGTCACCTGCATGTCAGCCAATAATATTGCAAGAAAAAAGTTGTTGGATTAATATGGATTAAAAGAATATGTTGTAAGACGAAGCAAAAGCATCAATTCATCTGTTGTATTTTTTACGTTTTATAAATAGTTAAGCTACCCGAATGTTTTAAAAAAATGTATTGTAAAACGTATAGAAAAAATTGTTTATCAATTGTGTAACAATCAGGTGACTCAGGTAATCAATTCCATATTTGGGACGTCTCCCTTGGAATTATAATATAACTAGGCTAATGCATAGCATTGTAGGGCCGGAGCCAAAATATTTAAATACTATATTGTACTGCATATAGTATTATTATATGTCCGGAACCCATCTTATGATGTTCATCATATTACACAAACGCGTTAATATACATATGTTGTTAACATTAAAGCACAAATATAGACATGCATGCGAACAGACAAAAAATTTCCAAATACCATTTCTGATAAGAATTACATCATATATCTGTAAGTATATCAAAAAACTAAAATTTGGCAAGATTTTTACAATTGAGGCACATCAGGAAAGTAATTTTTGTATTACTTTGCATAGACACTAATTGACTGTCGCTATGCTCTGGCCAATTATTGCAACATATAATAATTTATATAATAATTTCGTTATAATTTCATAATCGATCTTTGCTAAGAATTAATAATCGACGCATGAAAATTGAAATGTGGAGAATCAAGAAAAAGAAACAATCAATTTGTTTTTTAAAAAATCAACTTTCATTCATTATGTGAACTTTGTATCTTTGATAATATTAAATAAGCTGAGATATAGATAACATTAGTAACATGTAACGATAGCGAGTCTCATCCCAGATAAAGGTAAACTCATTATAGAAACTACAATAATCTCAACACAAACTAACTCAGTTCTGATAGTGAGCAAATTCTATAAGAGAATTTTACAGTCATAGATACAGTTTTGTTGTTACCAGTATAATGAGTAAGTTCTGTGGTAAAAATTTTTTTGATAACTCACAATAGTAATCCGATAATTCAATGCAAACTGACAACCTTTAATTACATATTAGGCCATGTAAAATTAATTTTTCATTTTGCGCAACATGGTGTTCAAAAATTCCAGTTAGTGGGTTAGATTTTTTTATTTTTTTATTTAAATTATTAATTAAGCTCATATTCACGTATAAGATCAAGCAAAATAATTTTTTTTGGTTTGCATAACATGGAAAAGGAAATTTTGTATTTTTTTTTTTTATATAATTCCAGAAAATTAAGGTCGATAGTGAGCAAATTCTGTAAGAAAATTTTTACAGTAATTAAATTATGATAATTCCGTTACAAATACAGGATTGTTGCTACCAATATAATGAGTAAATTAAAATTTTTTTTGATAACACGCGATAGTAATCCAATAATTTCAATGCGAACTAACAACCTTTAATTGCATATTAGGCCATGCATAGTTTAGCTTCATTTTGCATAACATGGTGTTCCAAAATTCCAGTTAGCAGGTTAGATTTTTTAATCAATAAGCTCATATAAGGCCATGCAAAGTAAATTTTTCAGTTTGTATATCATGGAATCATAAAATTTGGGATTTTTTTTTGAATCTATACGGTAATTCCAAAAAATTGTTACCATCGAGTGATACCAGAGAAAAATTAAATAACAAAAAAATGGGAATTTGAAAATTTGTTTTTTTTTTTAGAAAAATTGGGTCAGTGGGTTATGCAAAACTAAAAATTAACTTTGCATGGCCTTATACATCAAGTAAGTTTATATAACGAATGTTTTTATAACAATTCATGATTGAAATCATGATAACTTCGATACAACTAACTTACCTTAGTAATTCACGATAGAAATTGCTTATTTAATTCAAATAAAACAAACTCGACCTTATTCACATGCCATATGTTACTTGAAAAGTGATTTCTAGAACTTACGATAATTTTTATGCAAGCTAACAACCTTAACCGACATACTGTGGGCAGTGTTTAAAATTGGCATGCACAAGATGCACTGTGCACATATATATTTTTATGTGCATAAAATTTTAACAAGTTAAGTGCACAAATGTGCATCTAAAATTTTATATTCTTATGCATATAAAATTATGTGCATGAGAGAACTTTAAATTTCAATGCACAAAATATATTAATAAATATATTAACGATATTGGTTACAATGATAATAATTTGTATTTTCAAATCTACTACTTTTCTAATTTAAGCAATACCTATCGCTATTACTATAAATAATACAGTAATATATGAATAATCGATAGTAAATGTTTGTAAGTAGACAGAAATGAATTAGGGTAGCTGCGCGATGCAGTCGTGCCAAAACCAGGAACGTACTAAGTATGATATTACAGATCATTTTTATTTTAATTATTGGAGTTGATGCTGAATTGAGGCCATTATAAAATAAGTATGATTATATGAAATTCTAGTTTGGTAGGAATAATGATTTTTTTTATTAATTCATTTTAAGAAAGTCTCAAAAATGTAGTAATAATCTATGACAAACCATTACGATAATGTAATAATAGAATATTCGCACGCAACAATCAAGTAAACAAACTGGCATATATCCACAATCATGTAGATGATCAAAAATGTTACAGATTTCTAGAATATCGTAGTAACTACTATTATAAATTTTGAATGATCTAAAATGTTGTAATGCGCAGGTAACTAATTAAAGCATTTAAACGGATGAACTATAAATTTGATGCCACAATTTTCAAATTTTATAATCAATAATGTTATATTTGCATAATCGACTTATGACATTACAGTATATGAAAAAATGTTGACTCCTTCCAAAAATGAATAAATGAAAACTATTACTTCTACTAAAAAAGGATTCTGTAGGCCATGCCCAAAAACATTAATTAAACCATCCCTCACACATTTCATGTGATCGTACTGGTATATTGTAATTGTAAATAAATGTTCACAGCAGCAAATATTATGAGGACATGTGTGATAAAAATATATGTGCATGAAAAAATTTTTTTTAAATACACACATGTGCAACAGGTTGGTTGTTTGTGCACTCAAAACCTTTCCAATTCTTGCACGCTGTGCATATAGTTTTAGATCTGAATTTTAAACACTGACTGTGGGGACTAATTGTAAGTATGTTTTGTAGAGTTTTTTTTATTTTTACAGCAACTAATGAGATCACTATGATAATACCTGGTACAGTTTTTTTGCTAATTTTTTTAGGTATCTATTATCATTTTAAGAAATCTCTAAAGGGGCACCGGTGGCGCACCATAAACTCTTTATCAATAATAAAATAAGATCAAATAAGAATATAATCTTTTCATTAAATAAAAGATAATTTACTGTTCATGCTTTTTTTTTTATTATATTCGAATTGATTTTTATCACCCTGTATTTGTAATTATCTTCTTATTAGATTTAGGTTAAACACTGACCAAATTCCTGCTATTGCTGAAAAACAAATGCAGATGTTTTTACGCAGTAAATGCAAAAATTATTAAAATATATATGAAAATTTAATATTTTTATTTAGGCAAGCATATTAATCTTTTTCTATTTTTATATATATTTTTTTACTTAATTATTATTGTTTGTATATATTTTTATTTCAAAAGAATAAAATAAAACAATTTAAACCACCCAACCAAATTCCTTCTGTTGCTGAAAATAAATGCAGATGTTTTTACACGGTAAATGCAAAAATTATTAAAATATATATATGATTACTCAAATATATTCTGAAATTTAACGAGCATTTTTATTTTTAGGTGACCATATATTAATAGCTTCTTATTTATTTATATTTATTTATAAATTTTTTTTTAATTTTTATGGATTAGTTTAATGCTCACCAATAGTGAATTTCACCAATCCAATTAGAATTAAAGATCAGATGTAACATGCAAAACAATTTTGTGTAACAAAAATAAGAATTTTTAAAAAATCACTTCTAACTAAAAATTTAGTCTATGAAACTACTTTTTTTTATGCAAAAAAAGAATTTCTCGTAAAATTTTGGTATAAACTACCCCATCCCAGTACTTACCATTACCCTAATATTAAAGAGATTTAATTTTTTTTGTTTTGCTACATATAATTATGTATAGATAGATAATCACCAGTGAATTTCACCACTGGTGTGAAAGATGGAGATTTACATCATTTTCTATTAAATCACAGTGAATTTGAATCCTCCAGTAAATTAAAAATCCTGCTAGACACTGCAGAACAACTTTGGAAACTTCAAAGACAGAAAATTATTCATAGAGATTTTCACAGTGGAAATATACTTATTTACAAACCTCGTAAAAATGAAAATCTCGTGTCTGTAAGCATTAATGATTTTGGGATAAGCCGGCCAGCAAATAAATGGACAGATAAAGAAGTATATGGCGTTATTCCATATATTGCACCGGAAATATTAAGAGGGGAAAAATTCACCACAACATCAGATATATAGTTTTGGAATGATTATGTGGGAAATTACAAGTGGTCAAAAACCATTTTCTGATCGTAGTCATGATATAAATCTTATTATTGATATTTGTAATGGTATTCGTCCACCGATCATTAATGGCACTCCACAACCATTTATTGATTTGATGACAAAATGTTGGGAAAATGATCCATCAAAAAGACCAACTGCTGATGCTGTTAAAGATATTATTCATGACATGTATAATAATGATAAAATAGAACTTCCTACAATTAATAATACAAAAATTGCAACCCATCCACAAGCTGTATTTACAAGTCGGCCATTAAGTTCACTGATAAGAACAGCATCAGTACTACAAAATTGTTTGCCATTTACAGGTGAAGAATATTTGAATTAAATTATCGTGATCCTATTTATTATTAATATTACGTTTGATAGATTACATTACTAGTGAAAGTTTATTCGATATAATGAATAAAAGGTATCTATTAAATGCATCTATTAAATTAAATTATTTGAAAATTTTAAAACTAATATTTTTTTTTAGTATCGAATCATTTACTAAAATTGATCAGCATTCAAAAAATGAACAAGTTTTTGATTCTTTGAAGTCTGAAAATGGATCGAATAATAAAAGTCAATCATTTTATAACCGTCATGAAAATATAAAAAATGAAAATAGTATGTATAAATTTATATTATCGCATAGGCAAATTGGAGTTTGTTTATTAATATTGTCACGTTAGATAGAGAAATATAATCATTAAATATTTTCAGAGATATATGTTAATTAAAATACATTTCACTTTAATTGATGATTTACTGCCAAAACAAAACTTAAAAATAGCATCAATTTAGACTTTAATAACATTAATTAACCTAAATTATAAATAAATCTAAACATGAATTTTTATGCATATTTTTAATAGAATATACTACAAAACAAGCTTTACTTGATATTATGAATGAAACGAGGTATGGAATCATGCTAATAAACTAAATTTATAAACAATTACAATACTTATTATATTTGAAATATTCAATATTTAAAATTATTACTTAATATTTTTTTAGTAAATCAAATCATAATTTTCATAATATTGAACAATTTGATAAGCAAATCAACATCCAAAAATGAATATAAAATCCCTTTTGAACAATCAAGAGTCAAATGAACAAGACTTTTATTTTTGTCAATCAGACAATCCAAATTTTGAGAATATTTATCATAACAACAATGTTTCAATCACAAAAGATGTTCAATACTCAGCATTGGATTTAATGCCATATCAATACTCCACAATTAGTGCTCCGAATCGGGTCGGGTCAACCCGAAACCCGACCCGAAATTTCGGGTCGAGTCGGGTTCGGGTTAGAAAATTTTGACCTGAAAGTTTCGGGTCGGGTTCGGGTTGAGAATTAACCTGACCCGAATTTTTTATTGGCCGGAGTGTAGCGACGGTCAGTTAGTGTCTATGCAAGTGATACAAAAGTTACGTTTTTGATGCTTTTTGCCCAAAAAAACGTATCTTTTCTGATGCATCTTTGTACATCTTATAGAAATTTTATCAAAAGTGCAACTTTGAAATTTTTTGTCTGTCCCCACGCGTGTCGCGTAATTAAAAAGTCAAAAAAAAAAATCAAAAAAAAAAACTAACATATTATATCGTAGCGCTACCTTCTAAAGCAAAACCTGCTTTGTTATAAAAACCTGCTTTATTATTAATTACATTTGTGCAACTACATTAAACTTCGTTCTTTTCTAATAATTATTCAAGTACTTCCTTTATATTACTTGTTTTTCTTAATCTAACCCATAACGCTTTAAACTCTCAAACACTGTCTCCGGGTACAGATTGAGTTAGCCAGGGTTTTTTGCTTGTATCCCGGTACATAATGCAATGAACTCTCGTAACAAGCCGCTTTAAAAAGACCCGAACCCAGATCTTACACTATAACGCTCTACTCCCAATTCTTTATTATAAAGTATTCGGTCCATTTGAATATTGCACAAGAATGTATGAATGTGTTTGAGAACGAAAGGCTTCCAGATATAGCCACAATTGAACAGGTACTTTTATTCGTTTAAAATATTTAATGGTTGATTTAAACAACATTTATTTATTAATTTATATTATTTTTATTTTTATTTTATTTTTTTAGAATTGCGCCACTGGATACACTCCTCTATGCTTTTTAATTCCTAATTCCTACAAATTAGTCCTCTTTTTTCTTTTTTTTTTGTTAACTATGGTATGTTTAATGGATGATCTGTTCATATTATGGTCTTCTTAGCTTCATTTAACAGCAACTTTAATTTGTAGATTTGTATTAACTTTTCTCCTTTTTACATTGCAGGATGAAGAGTATGATGTTATCGTTCTAGGAACTGGCCTAACTGAATGTATTCTCTCTGGTTTACTGTCTGTTGAAGGAAAAAAGGTCCTTCGTATGTATAGGAACTATTATTATGGTGGTGAAAGTGCCAGTTTAAACTTAATGCAGGTAAAAACTCATCACATGACGTCTGATAAACTTTATCGAGAAATATTTAGAAATTCTATAATTTGACTTATTACCATTAATTTTTTATTGTAATTTAACCAAATCTTCCCTTTATTGATACATGCATTAAAAGAGATTAATTTTTTTTTGAATATGTTTACTCTTGGACGATTAAGCCTCAGTTTGTCCTCATATAAACTATTTTTTAATATAGCTTTATCGAAAATTCTGTAATGGACAAGAACCACCTAGCGAATTGGGACGTGATCGTGATTATAATATTGATCTCATTCCCAAATTCATGATGGCAAATGGAGAGCTTGTCAGAATTCTTATACATACCGATGTTACACGTTACCTTGAATTGAAACAAATTTCTGGTTCTATGTATATCATGAGGGACAAATCTCTAAAGTTCCTGCTAGTGAAATGGAGGCTCTTCGTAGCGATTTGATGGGAATGTTTGAGAAGAGAAGTGCAAAAAAATTTTTCGAGTATATGCAAAACTGGCGAGAGGATGATCCATCTACTCATCAAGGTAATAATATCTTTTATAACACGTTTGTAACATTAACTACCAATACAAATTATTCAATAATGACATATGACTTATATAATCTATTCTCTTAAAGGCATTGATCTAAACACTGCACCAATGTCTAAAGTTTATAAAGATTTTGGTCTTGAACCTGGAACTTAAGATTTTATTGGCCATGCTATGGCCTTGTATTTAGACGAATCGTATGTGAAATTTGAGATTCCTCCGCTTCCGTCATTTGTATAACTTAATATTAAAAAAATATTTACATGTTTAGCTACCTTGAACGACCCGCCCGAGAGACTTATGACAGAATCATTCTTTATATTTCCTCTGTGGCTCGTTATGGAAAGAGCCCTTACATTTATCCATTGTACGGTTTGGGTGAATTACCTCAAGGTTTTGCACGGTACGATTTTTCTTTATATCTCACGCATTATAAACATAAATTTATATCTGACAGTATCTTTTATTCACCCTTTGTTTTCATAGGTTGAGTGCTATTTATGGTGGTACTTATATGCTTGATAAAACAGTCGATGAAATCGTCTATGATGCGGATGACCGTGTTTGTGGTGTACGTTCAGGTAACGAGGTACGAAACATGTCTAAATAAACTTTGTGATCGCGTATTTAGTAATCTATTAATACATCCTAACCAAATTTTTTTTTTGCTTTAATTATAGACTGCTAAGACAAAACAAGTTATCGGTGATCCATCCTATTTTAAAAATAAAGTCCGTAACGTCAGAAAAGTTATCCGTGCTATCTGCATGCTAAAGCACCCTATACCAAACACTGGCAACGCAGACTCTATTCAATTAGTAATTCCACAGAAAAAATCTAAAAAATATAGACAAAAACCTACAGATCCAGACTGTTATGAGATTTCTCGATATGTCCCAAGGCTGAAAATAGTTTTAGATTGAATAGCACGTAGCGTGTTAACATGCCAAACAACACGTTAACGTGTTGTATATTAAATTCAAATGTATATAAACGAATGAATTTGACTTCAATAAAAGATACATGTAGAGAAGTTCCCTTCGATTTTACTTAAGAAAAATAAAGGAAGTAAGCAGTGTAATGCTGAAAGACCTTTATTCGAGTAAATCAGAAACTTATCTTAAAATTTTAAATCATCATCGACCAGGGTTATAACCCGGGTCTCTATTTTTCGATCCGGGTAACAGCTCTAATGATTATCAATTAATTGATACAAAAATGACGATTGATCTTGAGCTACCTCAATCGGTAACTATTATGGCTCCAAAAAAAAAGATATTACCTAGAGTATGGTGTTAATGGACTTACTGTAGCATTATGCAATTTTCTGACCCGGCCGGATATGAAAACCAGTAAAGTTTATTTGTATCGCCTTATCTATTTTGTATTATTTCTTTATCCAGTGCCTTATTTTAGCCATGCATTATTAATTTCCCGTTTTTATTTTTGCTCTGCCATCTGTATACTTAATTTGGTTCTTTTGTCTTTACTTGTAGTAACACAAGATAATTAGATTAGATATGATGTTGAAAAGCGCGTGTAGTAAGAAATAAATGTGATGGTTAAAGCACATCATCTAAAAATTGAAAGTAAATTTAAGTAATGTATTTCAAAAATAAATATAAAACAAAATAATAAGATTTTTATGTAATAAAAAAAAATAAAAACCCTTTCAATTTGTTTTAATAAAGTTTTGCAGTTTATTTTATTATACAAATTTTTGATAACTAAATAAATATAAAAAATAAGTATTAATTAAAAGCATACTATTCAGTAACAAAATTTATTACATTATTTTATAATTATATCATTGATTATTACTTCATAGCTTTATAACTTTTCATAATTATTCTTATAAATTAAAATCAAAATGGAAGAAATCTCTATGGCAGAAAGCCCAACATTAGCAGAAAGCTTAACAATGGTAGAAAGCCCAACAATAGTAGAAAGCCCAACAATAGTAGAAAGCCCAATAATGGTAGAAAGCCCAGTAATAGTAGAAAGCCCATTAATGGTAGAAAGCCCAACAATAGTAGAGAGTCCAATGGTAGAAAGCTCAATGGAAGAGGAAAACCAAACAGGAGAAAATTCAGTTTTACGAAATACTCTAAATAAATGTAAAAACCGAAAAAATGAATCACATGAGCAACGTGAAGCTCGTCTTGAACGTGATCGAGAAAGAAAATGGCAAAAAAGAGCAAAAAATAAATTACATAGAATTGAAAAAGGTCTTGAAGAATTTGATGCAAATCTTACAGATGATAGCAACAGAGATTTTCAGTCAGAAATTGATATAGATATGAATGAACCAGATATATCCCTGCCCTTGCCTTCTACAATTCTTGATGAATATGATAAAGTTCTTTTACACCAATTTCGTAATAAAATAGAAAAGCTAAAACACTCAGAGTGTCCTACATGCAAAGAATGTTTTCCATCAATAACCCTTGTTGTAGGAGAATGTCGTCGTTGTTATACTGAAAAAACTTTACCAAAAAGATTCTCATTTGATAACAATATGGATCCAGGAGAAGTACCTGAAGAGCTCCAAGGACTAACAGAAATTGAAGAGATGCTTATTGCACAAGTTTTTCCTGTAATAGTCGTTTATAGACTTCGTGGAGGACAACATGGATATAGAGGAAATATTATTAATTTTCCTCAAGATGTGGAAGAATTTACAACTCATCTCCCTTGGCATCCATCTGCATTAAATATGCTTATTATACGTCGTCAATCTGATAAAGACCCAACAGCATTTAGAGACTTTAAAATTCGTCGTAATAAAGTTGCTTATGCATTGCATTGGCTAAAAATGAACAACAATTATTATTCAGAAATTACTATAGATAATGAAAACCTTCAATTGCTACCAGAAGATGGGTTTATTAATGATCAACTTCAAGTTAATCAATTAATAGATGATGAATTTAATGAAGAAAATGAGGAAAATGAGGAAAATGTAATTACACATACCTTTATACCTTATCTACCCTCAGATAATCGAGAGGAAATTGCTATAAATAATACAATTAATAGATTATTAGCTAATAATACTATCGAGTGGCCAAGAATTGATAATAATCCTATTAATGAATTTCAAACTTCAGGATATATTGCACGTGCATTTCCAACTCTTTACCCAACAGGGTGTGCTGATCTTCATTCAGAACGTATTAAAGATGTCAAACCAGCTGAATACTTTAAGCATTTATTGCTATATAAAGATGGAAGGTTTGCTCGTCATACTTGTTGGCGGTATTTTGCACTTAATTCACAAATGAGATGGCGAGCATTACAGGAAGGTAGAGTATATATTAAACAAAATTTTAATGATAATCAGCTTACAATTGAAGATATACAGGAAATTATTGCTGATGGTAATACAAATATGGCTGATCGAATTATGAGATTTGGTTTAGGAATACGTGGATCAAGACAGTTTTGGAATGCAAGACGTTGTGAATTATCAGACATGATTAAACAGTTAGGTTCACAAGGTTTAATATTCTTCACATTTAGTGCTGCTGATCTACACTGGCCAGAACTTCATGCACTTATGCCATCTACTGAAAATCGTCTTCAAAACATCATTGACAATCCCTATCTTGCTACTTGGTTCTTTAATAAACGATTTGAAATTTTTTTTAATACTGTGCTAATAAAAAAATGGAATCTAGAAGATTGGTGGTATAGATTTGAATGGCAACATCGTGGTAGTATTCATGTACATGGAATTGGAAAGATAAAAAATGCTCCTAAAATTGAATGGGAACAACTAGGAGAAGATGAAAATTCATTAAAAGAAATAACAAAATATATTGACTCTTTGGTTACTACTATTAATCCAGGACCTAATGCTCCTGTTCCTAACAATCATCCATGCCAAAAACGTCTTGAAGAACTTCATGATGATGAACAAGATTATATCGAATTAGTTAACAAGTTGCAGCGACATACACGATGCAGTCCTGCATATTGTCTTCGTACCAAACGTGGCCAACAACAATCTTGCAGATTCGGATTTCCTAAAGAGGAAAGTAATCATACTTTCTTGCGTGATGATAGCCATGGTCATCCAGAGCTTATAACAGCAAGAAATGACCCATATATTAATCCTCATAGTAGAATTCAACTGCAAGGATGGAGAGCAAATGTTGATCTTAAACCTATTCTTAGTATTCATGCGGCTTTGCAATATATTTCCAAATATGCAAGTAAATCAGAACCACGATCAGAGGGTTTTTTCACAAATATTAAATCGAATACTTAATAATAGCAATTCTACTGATAAATTACTTGCTCCAGTTCAGAAATTATTGCTTCATAGTGTTGCTGAACGTGATATATCTGCCCAAGAGACTTGATATTTACTTCTTGGAATTCCTCTTTATCATTCAAGCTGTACCTTTTTTTTATTAAATCTCAATAAAGAAACACCTCGTTGGCTCCATGGTACAGGTGTTAATGAAGATGGAAATTCTAGAGAAATTGAAAATATTGGATGGACAACTCGTTCTACTTTAAAAATATACTGGGGTAGGCCTTCTGAGTTTGAAAATTTCTCATTATATAAGTTATATCTTAAATATAAATTTACCAATAACAAATGGACAAAATGTAAAACTGAAAATATTATACGAGTTTGGCCACGACCATCACCATTGTGAAATGGACCAGAATGGGAGGAGTTCTGCCGCGTAAAAGTTCTTCTTCATGTTTCTCATCGAGATATTTAACTCCTAACTCAAAATAATACAATTTCATAGACAAATTTATATGATCACTATTCTGAAGAAATTAATGCTAATCCAATAGACTTACTTGGGCCCCCTATAGATAATAATTAAACAAGAGAAATAACAGATGATGAAAGTCAAGAAGAAGAATCTGAAGATGATAAAGGAGAAGAATGCCGATTTGACTGGATGCTTTTGGCAGAGATGGGTCCTAATTCAGTAATTGATCATTCTTCTGATCTTGGATCTCGTGATATTGATCGAACTTATAACTGGATTGGCAAAGCTAGACAAAATTATTCTGATACTGACCTTAGAGAAGCGGATTCATTTATACAACGAGTATCTAGTCGTAATGAATCAAATAATGAAACAGAAATAAATGAAATATCTAATACTGATATTATAGATTATCAGATATTAAATGATAAGCAAAAAACAATTTTTAAACGAATAAAATCACATTACCATAGCATTCTTACAGGTTGTCAAATTGAGCCACTTAATATTATTTTTATGGGAACTGCTAGTACAGGAAAGTTATTGCTAATTAGAGCAATTAGATATCGACTTCTTGAATTAACAGAAATCAAATCTAATTCACCTATATTAATACTTGCTCCAACTGGAGTTGCAGCTTTTAATATTAATGGAGAAACAATTCATTCAGCTTTTTCTATTCCAATACCTATTGGTAATAATCTTGATATAACTGGTGAGCGATTAAACCGTTTACAAAATAGGTTACAAAATATAGAATATTTTATAATTGATGAAAAAGTATGGTTGGACGTAAAATGCTTGATTTAGTTGATTTGCGGTTACTTCAATCGTTTTCTGAACAAAAAAATCAGCCTTTTGGTGGAAAATCAATTATCTTGTTTGGTGATTTTGGGCAGCTTCCCCCTGTGCTTGATCATCCTATGTATATTACAAACATTTTGAAAAATTCACTATCTAATGATGGTATTATAGCCTACAACCAATTTCAAGAAGTATATAAACTTGATACTGTAGAACGTCAATCTGGAGATTCTGAAGAACAAAAGAATTTCTGAGATATTCTCTTACGATTGCGCAATGGTGAATCTACTATTACAGACTGGAGAACACTTAGTACACGTTTTGATGATAAAATAAATAAAACTGAATATAGTAGATTTTCAGATGCTACATTTGTTATGTCAAAATGGACTAATGTTAATATGATAAATAATGATAAATTAAGATCATTAAATGTTCCTGTTGCAAAAATTCTTGCAATACATAATAGGGGAGGTAAAGAAGCTAAAAATGCAGATTCTGATATGGCAGGTGGCCTTGAGGCAGAATTATTGTTAAGCAAAGGTGCACGTATTATGCTAATAGCAAACTTGTGGACAGAAGCCGGATTAGTTAATGGTTCAATGGGAATTATTCAAGATATTTTGTTTGAAGAAGAGCAAAGTCCACCTTCACTTCCTATAGCTGTTTTTATTAAATTTGATAATTATACAGGACCTACTATAAGTACAGTAAATGGTATAAATGTTGTCCCAATTGTTCCAATTCAACGCAAATGGGAAGGTAAATCAGGGACAATATGTTCACGTTTGCAAGTTCCTATCCGTCTCGCATGGGCTATTACAGTGCACAAAAGCCAAGGGCTTACACTACCAAAAGCTAGAATAGATATTGGTAGCAAAGAATTTGCTGCTGGACTTTCTTTTGTAGCAGTATCTCGAGTTCGTTCACTTAATGATATTATTTTTAAACCATTTAATTTTGAAAGACTTCAACAAATTTTAAAATGTAAAAGAATACAAGAAAGAAAAAATGAAGAATTGTGACTAACTTCTTTAATACCTAAAACTTGAATATATTAATTATAAATCATATAATAATACAATTGTAATTATTAATTATTAATTTCTTAAATAGTATTTAATACTATTTAATTTTAAAAATAAATTTTTTAAATAAAATTATATAAATACTATATGCAGTACAATATAGTATTTAAAATTTTAAATATTTTGGCTCTGGCCCTACAATGCTACGCATTAGCCTAGTATAGATTAGTTTTTATTTTCTTTAGAATAGCGGTTATCATTTAACCAATCAGGATGCAGGATCAGGTGTAACGCGAAATCGAAACAAAACAAGATTTTTTTTTAAACAATCGCTTCTAACTTAAAATTTTGACTATGAAACTACACTTTTTTTTTAACAAAAAAAAATTCCTTGCGAAATTTTGGGTTAGAGGGTCTTCTAGTATTATATTTACCAAATGCTAATCCTAATCTTAGTCCGGCCGTTATTGTTTTGTTTAATATAAAATCAAAACAAACAAAATAATTGGTTGATCAGGGGTGACGCGACGAATAATAATTTTTTTTGCATCAAAGGTCATAAAGGTCAGATTACATAATTTTTTCTTTTTTTTTTTTTTTATGTTCATCTAAGGTCACGAAATTTTTTTATTCACATCTAAGGTCATGCTAAGGTCACGCAAGTTTTTTTTATTTATGTCTAAGGTCATGTTAAGGTCATGCTATTTTTTTTTTTTTTTTACATCTAAGGCCGAAATTTTATTTTTTTTAAAAACTTTAGCATGTTGGGCTTAAAAATTCGGGTCGGGTTCGAGTCGGGTCAGGTCGGGTCGGGTCAGGGTCAGGTCGGGTTGAAGTGCTAACCTGAAAGTCTTCAACCCGACACGACCCGAAATTTTGGGTCAGGTTCGTGTTGGATATAACCCGACCCGAACCGACCTGTTCAGAGCACTATCCACAATAGATTTAATGCCAAGTCAATACTCCACAATCGATTTAGTGCCTTTTCAATGCACTGCAATAGAGTTTTAATATTCCACAATACAGTAGATTTAATCCTCTTTCAGAATGGTCAACATTTTTGTTTTAATCATTATAGCAATTTAAACTCTGTTAATCTTCTAAAAATAATCAAGTCGAATATAATCAAGTTGATTATTCTATGAAACACAAAAATGAAGATCAATTTACGTACCAATATTAATTACTACAGTGGAGATTTTTCTTTCAGACAAATTATGAGTGCCGTTAGATAAAACCTGTCATAGTTATACTTTAATTTTCTGGTAATATACAATTGAATAGATTTGATAACCAGTTAATCTGGTTGGTAATATGTAATAAATTATACAACAATTACCTAATAATAGTTTGATTTTTATCATATACGGCAGTATTTTTTATTTTTATTTTTTAATTATTATATTGATTTAATTATTTCTACCAAATTGTAAACATAGTATAAGGTTTATTATATACAAGAGCTAATGGGGGCACTACCGGCACCCCATGCGTTTTGTATTAAAATAAAGAGTTTTTGACATAAAAATAATAATAATAATCATAACCATTTTAAATTTATGAATTTGTAATTTATACGACATAATATATGCAATAATATCGCTATATTTATTTGATTATTTTTGTTAAATTGAGACATAATATAAGACTTATTATACATTAATGGAATTCTTGCAAAAAGATTCCTATATCTTATTTTAAAGTCACAACAAAAAATTCTTACTTAAGTAAAAAGTTGATCTTTTATATACTATGACAATATACTATTCAGATTTGTAGTGAAAGGCTAAATTTGAGGAATGATTTTATAAACATACAGAGTAGGCAATTAGACAAATTGGTCATAAAAATTGCAGAATTGGGCAGTTTGGCATATAAAGCACTTTGTGTCTAATTCAGACCAAAACAAGTGATATATAAGCATTGCCATCTCAGATCAAAACAATTGATATATAAGCATTGCCATCCCTGTAAACAAGTGAATTTTGAATGCATTAGTTGAGTTCAAATGTAATTTGAATTTACTTGATTTCTTTTTTTATTTTTAAATAAAATTTTCAAATTTGTATTTTATTTTGCTTTAAAATGTTATAACACCATTGTTGAGTTCTAGCAGAAATGATACATATCTTAAAGAATTTTATTACAAACTATAATTTACCCAAATTTTAGGCCTTAACTTAATTATATCTTAATTAAATTTTTGCTTTTAAATTTTGTAATATATACAATATCTGTTTTATATACTAGTGTAAGTTTCATCATTGTTCTGCCAATTTATGTTGTATTGAAATTGACATATGCCACTAGCAAATTCAAGTTTAACACGTGTTATTTCATGATCAGTAAAAATTTATCAAAAAATAAACTTATGTACATATATGTATATTACTTAGAAAAAATTAGCTATTTATATATCTACATAAAAAAGTTTTTTCAATAGATGCAGTTGCAAATCTTATAATACTAAATGACAACCGTAATCCAGCAATTTGTCTTTTGATTGGACAACTTAGAACATGTGCACATTATGACATTCTGATGTAATCTACAGATCTACACACCTAAAATACTACTAAATGGTAACCGTAATCAGGCATTTATTCTTTTGATTGGATAACTCGGAACACGTGCGTATTATATCATTTCGATGTAATCTACACCCTAAAACAAATTTGTCTGTTTAAAATTTTTGATTTTGATATGTTAATAGTGACGACGGTTAAGCTTATATTAAATATTTTTAATTGGTCATCTTAAGAAAACGTGACCATTGTGTGGGAAAACTTATTTTTACATGCGATTGTGTTAATAGTGACAACGATTAAACTTACGTTTAAATATTTTTAATTGGTCATATTCGGAAAACGTGACCATTATATGGGAAAACTTATTTTTACATGCGATTGCGTTAATAGTGACGACGATTAAGCTTACATTAAATATTTTTTAATTGGTCATCTTCAGAAAAGTAACCGGTTTGTGGAAAAACTTATTTTTACATACAAATGTACAATTTATAATAATAATAATAATAATAATAATAACAGAGTAAACTTACAACCGTAATCCGGCAATTTGTCTTTTGATTTGATAACTCAGAACATGTGCACATTATAACATTTGAAGAATCTACAGATCTACACACCTAAAATACTACTAAATGATAACCGTAATCAGGCATTTATTCTTTTGATTGGCTAACTTGGAACACATGCTTATTATGTCATTTATGTGTAATCTACACCCTAAAACAAATTCGTCCGTTTTAAACATTTTTGATTTTGATGTGTTAATAGTGATGACGAGTTAAGCTTATATTAAATATTTTTAATTGGTCATTTTAAGAAAACGTGACCATTGTGTGGGAAAACTTATTTTTACATGCAATTGTGTTAATAGTGACGACGATTAAGCATATATTTAAATATTTTTAATTGGTTATCTTCAG
The DNA here is from genome assembly GCA_003550325.1 of Gigaspora rosea. Classification (NCBI taxonomy): domain Eukaryota; kingdom Fungi; phylum Glomeromycota; class Glomeromycetes; order Diversisporales; family Gigasporaceae; genus Gigaspora; species Gigaspora rosea. Next base: position 52,802 of record QKWP01000018.1, on the reverse strand, counting down.
AAAACGTGACCATTGTGTAGAAAAACTTATTTTTACATGCGATTGCGTTAATAGTAATGACGATTAAGATCTTCAGAAAAGTAACCGGTTTGTAGAAAAACTTATTTTTACATACGTACATATGTACAGAATAAACTTACCAATTTTATCTATATACGTATGTACATGGTGTGGTTTAATGTTTGTATACTTTTACGTTTTTATCTGCTGCATGCTCAATATTTGTTATTATATAAGGGTGAGTATTGGCAATTATTTATGAGAATATATGATTAGGCCACGCAAAATTATTTTTTATTTCGCATTACATGAAATCTGAAACCCGGTTAGTCTGTCAGTTTTTTTTTTAAAATTAATAGAATAATGTTCACATCTAAAATTAGACCACACGAAGTTGATTTTTCGCTTTACATTACATAGAATTTGAAATCTTCGGTCAGGTTTTTTTTTTTTTTTTTTTTTTTTTTTTTTTTTTTTTTTTTTTTTTTTTTTTT
>QKWP01000018.1:19417-52175 GCA_003550325.1 Gigaspora rosea | reverse complement strand
ATTAAATGGAATCTGAAAACTTCAGTTCGTTAGATTTTTGCTTTTTTTTTTTTTTTACTAAAAAATAATAGAACAATGTTCACTTCTTAGGTTAGGCCATGTAAAGTTAATTTTTCGTTTGCATTACATGGAATCTGAAAACTTCGTCAGTCGGTCAGTTTTTTTTTTCTTTTTAATTAATAGAATAATATTCGCACCTAAGATTAGATCATGCAAAATTAATTTTTCATTTTGCATTACATGGAATCTAAAAACTTCCCTCGATTGTTTTTTTTCTTTTTTTTTTTTTTGCTTTGCTGCAAATTAATAGAATAACGTTTACATCTAATATTAAACCATACATTGTTAATTTTTCTTTATGCATTACATGAAATATGAAAACTTTGGTGGGTTAGATTTTTTCCTTTTTTTTTATTTTATTTTATTTTTAATTTATTGTAAATTAATCGAATAATATTCACATCTAAGAATAGGCAACACAAAGTTGATTTTCATTTTACATATACATGAAATCTAAAAACTTTGGTCAGTCAGTTGTATTTTTTTTTAATTTTTTTAATTAACTAAAATTAATATAATAATCTTTGCATCTATGATTAGCCCACGTAAAGTTTATTATTCGTTTTACATTATCAGTGAAGTATTATAATCTACTGTTATAAAATTTTTTATCCTTATACACGTGGCAAAGCACGTGTACAAAACTAGTTATTTTTTAAATATGACAATAATTATATTCTTTTTAATAAGTTATTTTTTAGGATAATTTTCAGTGTTGGCAAATAGAACAATAGAACAAAAGCTTGATTTTTTGTCTTTATATTAAAAAAATTCTTTTTTCTTAATAATTTGCAATTATTTAAATATATATTTTTAGACCATTAGTAAAGTAATAAATTTAAAATTATATTTAATTGGTAAAATTTAATACTAAAAATTTACAATAGAAAAACGAAAAAAGTGAATAGAATTAGAGGCCAATAGAACAAACATAATAAACGTGACAACCCTGGATAAGTTATCTGTTAAAATATTATTAAATAATTGGATTTATTATCGTTATATAAATATTATCTATAGACCATTACTTTTTAGCAAACGATCTGTTTTTCCCAACCTTTGTCAAATTTTTCATTACATGTTCTTGTCGTGAAGATCGAGAATCTTTTAAAATCTCAAGTTATGTGCGATAGATATTTTATAGGTATGATAAAAAAAAACAGTAAACCATTTTTTTACTATTTTAAAACACATTATGATTAAAGCTCGAATAATTAAATCTAAGCTTTAAATATACATAGTTAATTACATAATAAAAACTTTTGCTATCCATAATATTTTATTAAGGGACTCGATATAACTTTAAAAATTTCGATAAACCAAATGAAATAAAGTTATATCCCATTATAACATTTCGGTTTTAATTTACAGCATTTTATAAAGAATATATATCTGTATTGTTGCAACCTATCGATATAAACATTCATGTCAGAACTCCATAACTCAACTTTTCATATGCTGTAACTTTATATTTTGTATAAGACTTTATCGGGTATTTACTATTAAATGGATTTTGCACTTATCTGATAGCAGTCATAAGATTTGCTATTTGCAATTGAAGTAATTACAACTGAAGTAATTCAGCAAACTATTTAATTTGCGTCAAAGTACTTTTTAAGAAGTGAATTTTTTAAAGACTTTTACTAAAATGCTATGGTGTTTACATTATCTCAAAAACTTGCTAATTAATTAATATACGGTGATCTAAGTAAAAATGTTCTACGTAGGGATGTTATCCTGCTCCAACCGGTTAGCTTGTGCTTAAAACCGGTTGGAACTCTGTTCAGAGCATATTTAAATACAAACCAATTTTTGAACTCAGTTTATATAAATGTATTACAGTATTTTAATTATGCTTGCATGAGCGGTTTAATAAAACCTGCTATCGCTATTACTTTTTTTTTTGGCGATCATATCGCTATTACTTTTTATTAAAGCAAATACATTTAAATATATAAATTTTTGCATTATAATGTCATTGCATATATTCGCTGTTATTTTTTTTATCCAATTTATTAATCTTCATTACAGTCAATAATACCCGCTTCATACCAGGTCTTTAAGCAGAATTTGCGGAGGCATTTCTTCAGACAACCTGTTACGTATTGGGTTGATTGTATTTTTGGCTTTCGAAAATATTTCTTTGCTCGGTACGCTTTATTGCAAAGGTTGTTATGTCGTTTATCACCAACTTCAGTAAGTTATTTCCAGAAAGGGTCCTTTTTTACTCGCTTTGGAGGATGGTTTGCTACTATAAGCATTCCAAGGTTCAAATGCATTTTGAGATATTGAACCTGAAGAGGTAAGTTCAATTGAATCGATAAGTTCTTCAAATGTATTGTCTTTGTCCATCGAATAATGAAATTCAAGTAAAAAAATATGTAAAAAAAAAAAAAATAAATTGCATATTTATATTATTAATTAAAAAAAAATTTAAAATGATTAATTGTCGTCACATTAAATTAACTTTTATTATAAAAAAAACGAAGTCAAAGAAAATTGATTTTTGTTCGTTATAAAATAGAATTTTTTTATTACGCTTCATTAAATTAAAAAAAAAAATAAAGAAAATTGATTTTTATTCGTCATAAGATAGTAATTTTTGTTCGTCATATCAAATTAAAAAAAAAAAAAAAGACAAAGAAAATTGATTTTTGTTCGTCATAAGATAGTTTGTCATAACGATATTCTAAAGTTTATTACAAATTAATATTGCTCACCCGATCTATTTCAAACTCGTTGGAGCATGATTTAATAATAAAAATGCTGTGACCGCAAAAACTCGAGTTCCATTGGGTTCTGTTCCAAACAGGGTCGAACTGAGTTTCGGCAAGCAGGATAACATCCATAGTTCTACGTCCCTAAAAACCCTTCCCAGATATTAACTTAACCTTAAATATCAACCTTAACATGAAAATTTTGAGTTAAAATTTTTATGTACAAATCTTATGAAAATTGAGAAAAATCTATAAAATAGATCGAGAATTTTGAATTTTGAAAAAAATTAACAATTTCTTAGCATGTATTTATTTTTATTACATTTGATTCCATATATTTTATTACACTTGATCACATATCTATACATTACTACATTTCACACGACTATGTAATCGTTCATCCCTTGGTTATTATTGATGATAAATGTTTTTTCATGAATTTAATCATATTTTTAAACCTTCCGTGCAGTATAAAAACTTCCTTAAATGTATCATTATAAGAGTTTTTACTTACAAAGGATTTTAATTAAACGAACCCAAATTTATAATATTTTATTATTTTTATTACATAGTTGGTATATAATTTATAGCTTAAACTTGAAATATTAATGTTAACGTTAATTAAAGTTACGACCTAATTATTGTTATGGCACAGTGGGATCATAAGGTTTTTGCCGTAACGTACCCATAACTGGCCGTATGTTGTAAGATTCNTATAAGATAGTAATTTTTTATTCGTCATATCATGCCACATTAAATTAAAAAAAAGTCAAAGAAAATTGATTTTTGTTCGTTATAAGATAGTAATTTTTTATTCGTCATTTCACGCCATATTAAATTAAAAAAAACAAAGTCAAAGAAAATTTGATTTTTGTTCGTTATAAAATAGAATTTTTTTATTACGCTTCATTAAATTAAAAAAAAAAATAAAGAAAATTGATTTTTATTCGTCATAAGATAGTAATTTTTGTTCGTCATATCAAATTAAAAAAAAAAAAAAAGACAAAGAAAATTGATTTTTGTTCGTCATAAGATAGTTTGTCATAACGATATTCTAAAGTTTATTACAAATTAATATTGCTCACCCGATCTATTTCAAACTCGTTGGAGCATGATTTAATAATAAAAATGCTGTGACCGCAAAAACTCGAGTTCCATTGGGTTCTGTTCCAAACAGGGTCGAACTGAGTTTCGGCAAGCAGGATAACATCCATAGTTCTACGTCCCTAAAAACCCTTCCCAGATATTAACTTAACCTTAAATATCAACCTTAACATGAAAATTTTGAGTTAAAATTTTTATGTACAAATCTTATGAAAATTGAGAAAAATCTATAAAATAGATCGAGAATTTTGAATTTTGAAAAAAATTAACAATTTCTTAGCATGTATTTATTTTTATTACATTTGATTCCATATATTTTATTACACTTGATCACATATCTATACATTACTACATTTCACACGACTATGTAATCGTTCATCCCTTGGTTATTATTGATGATAAATGTTTTTTCATGAATTTAATCATATTTTTAAACCTTCCGTGCAGTATAAAAACTTCCTTAAATGTATCATTATAAGAGTTTTTACTTACAAAGGATTTTAATTAAACGAACCCAAATTTATAATATTTTATTATTTTTATTACATAGTTGGTATATAATTTATAGCTTAAACTTGAAATATTAATGTTAACGTTAATTAAAGTTACGACCTAATTATTGTTATGGCACAGTGGGATCATAAGGTTTTTGCCGTAACGTACCCATAACTGGCCGTATGTTGTAAGATTCATTGGAACGACTCTACCGCATCACTAGATTCGGGATTAATGATGACTGGTATTTAAGGAAAGCATAATTCTTAGGATGGTAAACATATAGTAACACATGGGATAAACGAAAAAAATTTTTATTGATTACTACGAGGATCGGAATCTTTGCCTGCCTCAATGGTACTAAAACTACTTGAAAGAGCACACAATTGGAGATATGCGTGAATAGCAAGAACTTATATTCCTAACATCCACCACATCAATTCGTCCAGCATTAGTAGATATTAGCACATGTTGGTTAAAATCCATTTTAATATAAGTGGACCTGCAACAAAGACCATAAATATAAAAGCACTATTAGCCTTGTTTGCACAAGATGCAGGATCAGATGTGCACAATATATTAGCTTTAGGAAATTGATCAAACTATGCAGTATACAAAAATTTTACCAGAATGGAATTAAAAAAAAATGTTAGAATGAATAAAATCTCATCCTAAATCTTAGATCAAGCGAAAAGCAGACAATAAATAACACTCTGAAATTGTGAATAATATAATATAGGCCAGACCAATTTAATTCGTGGTTTACATTGCCCCCTTCTGCCTTCCCCCATTTCCCCCCTCACTATATATGCGGAAAATTTCGGAAACCTTTTATAATATCGAGGATCATTTTGGAAAAAAAATTTTATAATAACTCTCTCCAGCCCCCCCTTTTGTGAGAACGATGTAATGTAAACCACCGAATTAAATTGGTCTGGCCATATCAGAGTGATGAATATTACAATAAGGATCAACGGAAAATATATGGACGAACAAAATATATAATATCGTATCGTTCCAACCCAAGATAAATATTTTTATACCCGGTCAGAATATCAAGATCGCAGGGATAAATCTGTTATACCCTGGGCACTATGTGCATAAGCGTAAATTTCATCTCCGCTTATACCCAATTGCCAGGGTTGGCAATGGAGCCAATGAAGCTCAATGGTTGTGCGAATGGAGCTCAAAAAGCTAGTTTCCATTGGCTCCATTCGCCAACCCTGCTAATAAAAATGATTGTATTAGACGTTAGTTTATTCATTTTCAAATGATCATTATAATTAATATGAAATCTAATTCAATAAGATTCTATTACAGAAAGTAACAAAAATTATTCACGAGTAAATATGGTGCAGGCATGCAACCCAAATGCAACAATTCAAAGATGGATAAGTGAGATAGGAAGATCGAATATTAATGAAGACAATTTGAATGGACATACGATTTTAAAAAAAATTTAACGGAATTGGCATAAATAGTACAGGGCGAGCGCAGTTGGCGCTTGTAAAGTAAAATAAAATACCGAAAATAAGCACCCCCTCGGAGTACCCAAAATTCTCTTGATCTAATAATCGGATCTGCATAATTTTGGTGCCATTCGAATCATCTTAATGAGTGGTACCAAAATTATGCAGATCCGATTATTAGATCAAGAGAATTTTGAATATAAAAATTGCTCCGAGGAGTGCTTATTTTCGGAGGAATACGGTAAGTAACACAAATAAATTAAACAATGAAATAAACACGAATAATAACAAAAATAGAAGGTTGCACTACATCAGATTCCGGAAGGTACATTTTACATTGCATTATTTTAAGAATTCTTAATAAACATTCTAGACAACTACTTTGTGTAGCATTAATTATTTCTCCGATAATTATGCGGAATTTTAATTAAGATTCTCGCAGGATCTTCTAGTTACATTTAATTATTCGATTATATGACCGAATCTTTATTTAAATAAAGTCTCTATCGACGAAAAAAAAACATAACCTGAATTTATAACATAGTTTTAAGATATTGAAATATTAGCGTAACAATTTATATAAATAAATCTTAGCTAAATCAGTAATCATGGACAATTTATTAAGAAAAATTATAAAAAAGAAGTTCAAAACATGTGACAAATATCGACAGCATAGTAATAATGACTCATCACATTGCATATTTTGTAATGAATCGCTTCAAGTGCTAAGCGGTAATAAAATGATTGACAATCTTCTTAAGAAATCACTTACTTTAAGACTTGTGAGCCGAATAAAATATATTCCATTTGAGCAGTTCACTAACATTGAATATCTTACTGAAGGTGGATTTAGTAAAATATATAAAGCAATATGGAAAGATGGACCGATTATTGGATGGCTTCCAAGTAATGGATGTTTTAGGCGAAACAAACGAGAAATTGTTCTGAAAAGACTTAATAATTCTGAAAATATTGATAGTAGCTTTTTAAATGAGGCAAGTGCTAAATTATATATAGCTTTCAAATGAAAGAACTTTCGCTTATTTATTTTGAAAAGCATCTAATTAAAGAAGCAATTGTGTAATTTCTATAATTGATCACTGTTAATCTTTGACTTATTGAAAATAAAAAAATCGAAATAGCAAATTTACTACACAATTGCTCTTAATTTTGGCTTCAAAATAAATGAGTCTGGAAGTATTTTACAATTGCATCCTATCGTGAATGAGCAACCAGATAAACAAATTCATATATCAAATTACTGTAAATAGTTAAGTAAGCATTTTTCTTGGGCTAATATGCTTTTAGATCGATAATACTGCGTTTGACAGTTGTACTTGTCGACAAAATTTTACTATATTATTTGCGTGAAATTCACATAAGGAATAAATTATTTGTTAAAATGAGTTAGTCATGGAGTCAAAATTCTTTTGTAACGAAAAATCTGTAATTTTTAACACAAATAACCTTTCAGACCGAATATTAACACCGAAGCTACCCTTATAGTTTAAATCTTTTTTTAAAAATTTCTCGTAATCTTATTGAATAATAATTATTAAGAAACCAATTTTTTTTCACAATTTAATCATTGCGGTATATCATGGTGCTTATTCAAGATAGAATACAGAAAATATTTCACATCTTTTTTTGCATAAAAATTGATTCTATTTTAATTTTAATTAGTTGGAAATTTACATTAAAATTGTTGGAATGGAGAGAAATGATTTTGCAAGAGATTCCAATGGAAGATCTAGAATTAATACCATTTTTGGCATTACTCAAGATCCACAAACCAGAGATTTTATGCTTGTCATCGACTTTCTGAAGGATGGAGATTTACACCATTTTCTATTAAATCACAATGAAATTGATTCCACCAGTAGATTAGAAATCCTGCGAGACACTGCAGAACAACTTCAGAAAATTCATAATCAGAAAATTATTCATAGAGATTTTCACAGTGGCAATATACTTATTCATAAATGTGGGAATAGATGGGTGTCAGTAAACATTAATGATTTTGGGATAAGCCGACCAGCAAATGAATGGACAGATAAAGAAGTATATGGCGTTATTCCATATATTGCACCGGAAATATTAAGAGGTGAGAAATTCACTACAGCATCAGATATATATAGTTTTGGGATGATTATGTGGGAAATTACGAGTGGTCAAAAACCATTTTCTGATTGTAGTCATGATATACGTCTTATTATTGATATTTGTAATGGTATTCGTCCACCGATCATTAATGGCACTCCAAAACCATTTATTGATTTGATGATAAAATGTTGGGAAAATGATCCATCAAAAAGACCAACTGCTGATGCAGTTAAAGATATTATTCATGACATGTATAATAATGATAAAATAGAACTTCCTACAATTAAAAACACAAAAGTTGCAACCCATCCACATGCAATATTTACAAGTCGGTCATTAAGTTCCATGATAAGAACGGCATCAGCACTATTATTCACCAAATCAAATTATTTGCCATTTACAGGTGAAGCATTAAATTATCATTATCTTATTTATTATCAGCTATTAATATTAGTTAAGTTTGATAGATTACATTACTAAAAATTTATTCGATATAATGAATAAAAGGTCCATTAAATGTATCTATTAAATTAAAATATTGAAAATTTTTAAAATTAATATTTTAGTTTTGTTTTTTTTTTAGTATCGCTTCAGATGTTATCATTTATTGAAATTGATCAGCATTCAAAAAATGAACAAGTTTTTGATTCTTTAAAGTCTGAAAATTGTTTAAATTATAAAAGCCAATCATTTTATAACCTTCATGAAAATATAAAAAATGAAAATAGTATGTATAAATTTATATTTTCGCTCAGGTAAATTGGTGTTGATTTGATTAATATTGTCGCGTTAAATAGAGATGACCATTAAATATTTTTAGAGATATATGTTAATTAATACGTATATCTTTCACTGTGATTGACTATATATTTTATTGCTACTGCCAGGACAAAACCTTAAAATCAGCATCAATTTACCTTAATAACGTTAGTTAATCTAATTATAAATTAATTTAAACATGAATTTTATGTATATTTTTATAGAATATACTACTAAAGAACCTTTACTTGATATTATGAATGAAAGAAGGTATAAAATCATGCTAATAAACTAAATATATAAACAGTATTATATTTGAAAATATTCAATATTTAAAATTATTACTTTATTTTTATTTTAGTAAATCAATTCACAATATTCATATTATCATATTGAACAATTTGATAAGCCAAATCAATATTCAAAAATGAATTTAAATTCCCTTTTGAACAAACAAGAGTCAAATGATCAAGACTTTTATTTTTGTCAATCTTACAATTTAAATTATGAAATATTTATCATAACGATAATGTTTCACTCACAAAAGAAAACAATACTTAGCAATGGATTTAATGCCAGTTCACCAATACAACACAATGGATTAAATACTCCACAATCGATTTAATGCTTTTTCAATGCACCTCAATGGAATTTCAATATTCTACAACAGATTTAATGTTTTATAGGAATGATCAAAATTTTTATATTATTAATCATTTCAGCAATTTATGCTCTAAAATTTTTTAAACAATAATCAAGTCCAAGTATTTGATTATACTCATGTTGATTATTCTATAAAATATGAAAAATGAAGTTGATCAATATTAGTATGAAGTAGTGCAGTAGAGATATTATGAGTGCTGTTAGATGAAATCTACAAATTTGGTTTCATTGTCATGGTTTGATTTTAATTCCTGCTAAAGTAGCTGGTTGGTGATATGAGATTAACTATTTAACAAATAACCAATAATAAATTTATTTTTTTTCCTGGCAGACTCTTATATGGTTACATATTTTTTACTTTTACCTTTAAATTCTTAATTGGTGATTTTTATCAAAATGTAATTATAGCATTAAATTTATTATTATATATATTAATGGGTTATTGTGAAAAGAAGTCCCCATTTTGATAAATAAACTTGGAATATTATCTTTTTCAGCCATAAAAAGAAAGCCCTCGATTAAAGAAAACGTTATCCTTTATATATTATTACATTATATTATTCTATTGAATCATAAAAGTTGAATTCGAAATATAATTTTTTCCATAAGTAAATTTTGAATACACTAAATTTAAGCTCTAATGTAATTTGAAAATTTACTTATTTTTCAAATAAAATTCTTCAATTTTATAAAAAATTTAATTTTATTTAGTGTGTAAACATAGGTGCCGTAGTATCTAAAATGTTGTTTATAATACCATTTTTGAGCTCTAGCAGAAAAGTTTCATATCTGGCAAAATTTTAGTATAGACTGTACTCAAATTTTAAGTCTTAAGGGTTATCTGTGTTTAGATGCTGGAGTGTGTTAATTTCAAAAATAATGAAAAGTTAAGATAATAATCATCTTTCAGAAGACTGTATGTCATAAATACGAAATTTGTCTTAATGTCCTGATTTTGCAATTTTATCTTCTAATATTTATAAATATTTCTATGTATTGTATCTTTTTATACTTTTTACATTCAATTTCAACAACGTATCTATACAACTCAATAAAATTAATTAAAAAAGTAGATAGTGCTTGAATTTGATCGTCATAATGTAATAAAATTTATTTTCATCACCTTTTATTTTTTTATATACAATAAGATACAGCTTGACATAATTGGGCCAAACCAGAAGAAGCTGTAATAAAAACAGCAAACGTTAAATTTAAAGAAAATGAAAATATAAAAACTAAAATATAGCATAATAATACATTAGCTAAATAGCTAAGTAAAATAATTTAAGGTAACTAGCATAGTTATTTATGATTCTGACAAATTTAATAATAATGAGATAGAAGTGTCTTACAGAAATATTTATAAAAAAATATTTCTCTAAGTCCTTTCGAAAAAATTTTTTGACAATGTATGGCATAAATTTTACATGTTCAAGTTACTTTTATTAAAATTCACCTATTGTGTGTTTGTGCTTACATCTACGATGATTTTTAAGATAAAACTTCCTCTTAAAAAACCATTCTGATAATTTAAATCTAACTTTAAATTTGGCCTTAGTATGAGAAATTTAAGTTTAAAACAACATATATAGTGAACATATAATTAGCACTATAATATATAAATGCATTTATAATAAACAAGTACAGTTGACTCCAGATAAATATAAAGAACGCCTCTATAATAGTTTCTGGATATGATGAATTCGAAATTTATATTATAAAAAGTGCAGCAGGTTGCAATTAAACTTAGAAATTTTTATCATAAACCTTTTCAGAAACATCAGTTGATTATAGGATGTGTCGATTGTATATATCTTTTATAGTTATACTTAATTTTAATTTCAATCAATCTATAAATTCCTTTACTTTGAAGAACAAAATTCGCCAATAAATGTCTTTAAAGAAAATTTGAAATTAACAGTACAGACTTGCGAAATAATTAAAAAAATCATTTAATTTACAATACTAAAATAGATTCTCAATATTGCCTATTATATAAACGAACTTAAGATATATTAGGCTGATTCAATAGTAGCTTAAGGATCTAAACTTTACCTGGGTAGATTCAGGATCATGTTGATTCCGAATCAAGTCAATTTAGCAATATTACTTTATTTTATAATATCAAAAATATCATTGATTCTTTATTATAAAATGTGCCAAAACTGCTGAATATTTGAGTCTTTCATGAAGGAGCAAGAGTAATAACCAATATTACTAAAGAAATGATAACGTTAATGATGATTGCATAATCAAGCTAGAGTTTGAGATTTTTGTGCTTGAATTGCTTGGATTGTAATATTTAGGATAAATTTCGGTTGTTATACCATTCTATATCCCGATTCCGAAATCCGATTTCTATTTCTGTATTATTGATTTTTGATCCACTTATAAACATAACATTGACACAATGGTTAATAAGACGTAAAATCGTAACAGAAAATGTTGATTTCCCAAATTCGCATTTACTCGTTCATTATTAGAATTATTTGAATATTTCTGAACCATGCTATATTAATTCTCAAATAATTCGTCGGTCCTGTCCATAATAATAATAATAATAACAAATATTCGTGTTTTTAAGTTGTAGACCGCCGTCCCAAAACCACCCCCTTACAGTATATACGAATATATAAATACTTGTATGTGTATACAGTACATTTATTGTGTTTAATGATGCCTGACGAAACACACGTGACCTGGCAAACCATATAGTTTTCAGTGACGAAATATATGAGCTTCGTAATTTCGTCAACGGCAAAATAGTTTCGTCAGACATCTATAATTGTGTTGTACTTCAACGCATAACAAAAAATTTAATCCATAATGATGTTAAAAAATTGATAATGCATTGTTGACTGTTATATAATAAATAATTATTACTAAAAACGACAAAGAATGATTGGATTTCTTTACTCTTATATGGCTAATTGAGTTGATAATAAACTGCATATTTCTTTATTATATTAAAAATTCAAATCTAACCACTCCACTATCAAGGTCTTCCATTCAAGATTTCGCGCGATGATGTCGCAGCAATCTAGTGGATAAGTGGAGATAAGAAGATCGATTATTATATGAAAGGATCTCAATTTGAATGAACATGCGATTTAATGGATACCATTTAGCAGATTATTAAAAAAAATTAACGGGAATTGGCATAAATTGTACAGCAGGTGCGCCAGTGGCGCCCATTTTCGCTTGTAAAGTAAGATAAAATAAGTAATACAAATAAATTAAACAATGAAATAAAAACGAAGAAATGACAAAGATAAATGCAATCAAATGTTGGTTGTACTACATCAGAACTGCAGTACTTCTGAAGGTCAAATTTGATTGTTACATTGTATTATTCTAAGAATTCTTAATAAAATTCTAGATAACTACTTGTGTAGCGTTAATTATTTCTCCGATAATTATTCGAGATTTTATTTTATTCTAGACAAGTTCTCGCAGAATCATCTAGTTACATTTAATTATTCGATTCTGACCGAATTTTTATTTAAATAAAGTCTTTATCGACGAAAAAACAAACATAACATAACATGAATTTATAACATAGTTTCCAACACATTGAAATATTAGTGTAACAAGTAATCATGGAAATTTCATCAAGAAAAACTATAAAAAAAATAAGGTTGCTGCGCAACGCGGTTGCGCAAAAACCAGGAACGGAATTTCTTGGTTATAATAGATTTAGTAATAATATTAAAAATTATAAGCTATATATGTACGCATGGCATGCACATACTGTATTAGGGTACGACATCAACTAAGATATCAAAACTATGCTAGCGAACTTATGACATGTATTATATCACGGATTTTTCAGGTTACATGAACAATGACCAATTTTTATAATAATAAATCAAATAAAATATATCAATACGATATTATTGATATCGACATAAAATTTTAAAACAATTCAACTTCTTGTCAAGGCATCAAATTACCTTGAAATTTACAAAATTGTTTATAAAACACTGAAGCATAAAGCCATGTTTGAAACTTTTCTATCAATATATAAGTTTTGAGCATTTTATTAATTTAGATTAAAAAAAAGTCATCTCGAAAAGCCATAAGTTGAAATTTACTTAGAGCTTTCGCAAAAAATCAAACATAGAAGCCTGGAGATTGTTCTAACGAATATTCTTCATTCAAAAGAAACTCGAAAAATAAGTACAATTTTTTATCTGAATATGTTAGAATTTCGCACTTTTCCTTATGATTAAATATAATATAAAAGTAATATTCAATTTACATTTATGATTTCGCTAATAAAAATTTGATCATAGTAAATTGATCAACATAACTAACAAAGTTTTGTTTACTTAACTGGTTCCAAACTCTACATTGAACCAATATCCAATCACAGCACTTTAAATAATTTTCTTGATCATATTTTTAAATTCTTTTTGTATATTTCCAAGAATAAAATATTGTTGATCAATTTAATTTTAAGCAGGCTTAATTGATGTCGCACCCTAATACTGTATTTACATATGTAAAATGAAAAATATTTCTGTAAAAAATTCAATTAAACATCTTATAGACTTGTAGTGACACAGTAATAATTAAAATATACCGTATTAGTTTGTGCTGGTATTATTGTTGATGTCTAGAATAGTTTACTGTAAAACATTTATTTAAAACCTAGCAGACTATTTCATTGACAAACAGTACAATAGTTAAAGTTATGTTGGTTTATATTGGCATTATTGTTGATGTCTATTGTAAAAAATTTATTTAAAAAACTTACTTGCTATTGCGATGAGGTGTCTGTTATAATTTAGTGAAAAAATTCAATCAAAAAAACTTACGAGTTATTGCAGTACAAACAGTATGTTAGTTTGTATTTGCATTGTTTTAATGTCTATCATAATATACTGTAAAAAATTCAATTAAAAATCTTACAGATCTGTAGTGGCTCTTAGTATGTAGTTAAGGCTTTGTGTTTGCATTATCATAATGGTTGCTGTACAACATTTCGCAAGCCATTTGCCTGAAAGAACATAAGCATTATAGCTAGTGCCCAGCTAACTTTGTTGGTATATGCCCTTTTGGAAAAATGATATTTAGAAACTTATGTTATATTGATTTTAGTAGTGTTCCTATGAACCTGAACTGAACTGAACTTAGGTCAAGTTCAGGTTCAGGTTCAGGTTCAGTATTGAACTTTTAGAGCTGGTTCAGGTTCAGTTCAGGTTCAGTTCATAAGTTCATGAACATGTTCAGGTTCAGTCTGGTGTTCATAAGGACTAGTAATTCTAGGTTTGGGTCCGGGTTTGGTCTGGTCCAAACCAGACTCAAATTCTAAATTTTATTATTAAAACTTTATACTAAACTTAAACTCAATTATAAGTCTGGTCAGCTAGTCCAAATTTTGCAAACTAGTTTGAATCTGAATAAAGATATATGTATTTTTTGATACTGAACAAGTTTACTTAGAGTGAGAAGTATAAATCAGTTAGTAAAATTTAGAGAATCATAGCATTTTGTATAATTTTATTAATAAAATTATACAAATTTCTATGATTCTCTAAATTTTACTAATTGATCATAACTTCTTGCACTAAGTAAACTTGTTAAGCACCAAAAAATACATCAAATCGGCATATTTTATTTTACTTTTCTTAAAATTTGAAGAAAAGATGCTTAATTTTGGAAATTTTCATCAAAAATTCAAAATTAAGCATCTTTGACGCAAATTTTAAGGAAAATAAAATAAAATATACCGATATGATGTATTTTTTGGTGCTAAACAAGTTTACTTATATCAAGAAGTTATGATCAATTAGTAAAATTTAGAGAATCTTAGAAATTTGTATAATTTTATTAATAAAATTATACAAATTTCTATGATTCTCTAAATTTTACTAATTGATCATAACTTCTTGATCTAAGTAAACTTGTTTAGCACCAAAAAATACATCATATCGGTATATTTTATTTTATTTTCCTTAAAATTTGCGTCAAAGATGCTTAATTTTGAATTTTTGATGAAATTTTCCAAAATTAAGCATCTTTTCTTCAAATTTTAAGAAAAGTAAAATAAAATATGCCGATTTGATGTATTTTTTGGTGCTTAACAAGTTTACTTAGTGCAAGAAGTTATGATCAATTAGTAAAATTTAGAGAATCATAGAAATTTGTATAATTTTATTAATAAAATTATACAAATTTCTATGATTCTCTAAATTTTACTAATTGATCATAACTTCTTGATCTAAGTAAACTTGTTTAGCACCAAAAAATACATCATATCGGTATATTTTATTTTATTTTCCTTAAAATTTGCGTCAAAGATGCTTAATTTTGAATTTTTGATGAAAATTTCCAAAATTAAGCATCTTTTCTTCAAATTTTAAGAAAAGTAAAATAAAATATGCCGATTTGATGTATTTTTTGGTGCTTAACAAGTTTACTTAGTGCAAGAAGTTATGATCAATTAGTAAAATTTAGAGAATCATAGAAATTTGTATAATTTTATTAATAAAATTATACAAATTTCTATGATTCTCTAAATTTTACTAATTGATCATAACTTCTTGATCTAAGTAAACTTGTTTAGCACCAAAAAATACATCATATCGGTATATTTTATTTTATTTTCCTTAAAATTTGCGTCAAAGATGCTTAATTTTGAATTTTTGATGAAAATTTCCAAAATTAAGCATCTTTTCTTCAAATTTTAAGAAAAGTAAAATAAAATATGCCGATTTGATGTATTTTTTGGTGCTTAACAAGTTTACTTAGTGCAAGAAGTTATGATCAATTAGTAAAATTTAGAGAATCATAGAAATTTGTATAATTTTATTAATAAAATTATACAAATTTCTATGATTTTCTAAATTTACTAATTGATCCTAACTTTGTGATTTAGGTAAACATGTGCATATATTATGAACCTGAACATGTTCATGAACCTTGAACTGAACCTGAACTGAACTTTTTTTAAGTTCAGGTTCAGGTTCATGTTCAATAATTTTAAGTTCAGGTTCAGTTCAGTATTGAACTTTTAGAACAGGTTCAGGTTCAGGTTCAGGTTCATTGAACCTGAACCTGAACCTCTATTGAACTGAACTGAACTTCGGAACCCTAGATTTTAGTGCTGTTATATTATCTGGTTCAATTTCTAGCACCCTAATTTTATAATAATTATTATGAAAAAAACGGATACTGTATCCTTAAATTTTAAATATGAAAATGGATAAGGGTAGTGACAAATATTACGTAATATCCTGAGGGGGAGGGGGTCACTGATTGTCTTACATTAGATACCGTAAAGTCCCGAATATAAGCAACCCCCGAAAATAAGCAACCCCCTCATTTTGGGATCAAAATACTAAGAAAATAAAATAAGCAACCCCTGCTAAACATATATAAAATTTATTATAAACTTTATTGGACATTTATATATAAGGTATATTGACCAATAAAATTGAATATTTTAAAGTCCGAATTTAAGCAACCCTTTGAAAAAATTTGGCTAAAATGGGTGGCTTAGGGGGTTGCTTATATTCGGGACTTTACGGTATATAAATTTATAACAGCCAATCAAATTTATGTTACGTGGGGGGAGGGGGTAGAGGGTATAGTAAAAAATATTACGTAATATTTGTCACTACCCTAACGGATTGCATTTCTATTCTAAATATACTAATATTCCATCCCGATGCACAATATTTGTATCAACCATGCAAAAAATTGATCGCTCAAATCTTAGTGATTATTATTTCATCAACCCAATAACAAAGCCTACAAAAAAAAAATGAAAAATACCAAATATCAGATAAAATAGACAAATTAATTGGCATCGGGTTACCAATTTTTGTGTCTAAAATTATTAACTTTAATATAGTTAGTTATTGTAACTTTTGATAATGCAAATATTTGCAGTCCTTTGTATTTTAAAATAGAACTTTGTATATTTGTTGAGCTATACCATATTAAAGCATGACGATTTACACGTGAAAAATAATACTGTAGCGTGATGAATCCATGTGTGAAAAATAAACAAAATTTGACAAATAAGTCATGCGGACCAATCAAACTTGAGATTTTGCCGCCACACTACGTGCATATGGGCAGATTTGACTCCAAATCCAAATCATGTGATTATCGCGAAAATCACGCTGATTGGTTAATTTACTTAGTTGTTCTAGTATATTTGGATTTCACAAAAGTATTACAACTTTTTTTTAAAATAAAACGTAGCTTGATATTTTACATTTATGTTTAACAAGGCTTTAGCTCCCTTGATCCTCCTCTGATCCTAAAAACTTTAGAACTTTTACTAGTAACATTGTCAATGGGTATACCACATACAAATGCAGGTCCATGCGCAATATGTGGCACAAATGGCCTCAAAGAAAAGTTTCGCAAATTAACACTAGACCTTTTGTTTAAGGCTATGTGAAGCCCTGCTATTTCAAATTTAAGAGAAGAACTTTGTTTAAACGACCAAATTTGTCAAATTCATTACAATGAATTGATAGCATTTGATAGAGGCCTAAATCCAAATAAAAGACTGAAATGTGGTTTACAATAATGAACGCATAATGACGACATTTCAAACGAACAATTTAATACTGGAAATTGTTATGAAAATGGCATAGGAGTTCCTAAAGATGAAAACAAGCCACACGAATGGTACTTGAAATCGGCCAAAGGTGGGAATTATAGCGGACAGTTAAATGTTGGAAATTGCTACAAAAATGGGGCAGGCGTTCCTAAAAATGAAAAAAAGCATTTGAATGGTATAGTACTTGAAATCAGCAAAAGGTGAAAGTTCCAACGGAAGATTAAGTATTGAAATTTCTACCAAAATGGGATAGGCGTTACTAAAGACGAGAAAAAGGCATTTGAATGGTACTTGAAATCTGCTGGCTGTAAAAATTCTGACGGACAATTGAACGTTGTTACTTAAATGGAATTGGCATTCCTAAAGATGAGAAAAAAGCACTTGAATGGTATTTGAAATCTGCTAAAAACGAAAATTCTAATGGAGAATTAAATGTCAGAAAGTGTTACCAAAATAGAATAGGTGTTCCTAAAAATAAAAAAAAGGCATTTGAATGGTACTTGAAATCTGCTAGCTGTGAAAATTCTGATGGGCAATTGAACGTTGGAAGTTGTTACTTAAATGGAATTGGCATTCCTAAAGATGAGAAAAAAGCACTTGAATGGTACTTGAAATCTGCTAAAAATGAAATGCTGATGGACAATTAAATATCGGAAGGTGTTATCATAATGGAATAGGTGTTCCTAAAAATGAAAAAAAGGCATTTGAATGGTACTTGAAATCTGCCAGGAGTAAAAATTCAAAAGTGCAATTAAATGTTGGAAATTGCTACAAAATGGAATGGGCATTCCTAAAGACGAAAGAAAAGCTTATGAATGGTACCTAAAATCTGCTGAAGACAGAAATTCTGATGGACAACTACATGTTGGAAATTGCTACAAAGATGGTATAGATGTTCCTAGAGATAAAAAAAGGCATCCGAATGTTTTTGAAGTCTACTATAAATGCTGAAAATTGTAACCGAAATAATATAGGCATTTTTAAAGTATCTTTAACGCCTGTAACATTTAATAAAGAGCATATTAAAAAAAAGCCTTTTTCCGATATGCAGTCAATATCAGGGCAAAATAAATGATTAGCTGCCTTTGGAAATGATTCTGGAAAAAAACTTTCAGAACTAATTACACATTAAAGATTGGTTTCTGAAAATGAGCAGCCTATCATTCATGTGCGTAGCATTCAATTAAATGTTAATGATAATACCATTAATTTAAATTATCAATCATTTCATCAAGAAGTGGAGCTTGTCAAATTAGATGCCATTGTTTGAGCTTGTGATGAAGCTTTGATTTCTCGAGATGGATACCGCCGTTTGGCTGCTTCTGAACCTGAACTAACCTAAGAACATCAAGTTGCTGCTCGGCGAATCGAAATAACAACCCTAATGAATGAAAAAATCAAAATCAGAACTTTTAGTATAGATAAAGTTATGAATTATTCTGACCCTGAGGATAACATTTCAGAACATAGTGGAAATATAGCAGTTGAACATTTAGAAATAGACAATAGTGTTTATAGAACAATAAAATCTATTTTAAATGTTCTATTACCTATTTGGAAAAAATCCTCTCCGCCTATTCTTATTCCAGGGGATCTGCTTAGGTTAAAACTTTGTGGTGACAGCCATAATGTAGGTCACAAACAAAACCATGTAATGGTAACTTTTTGTCTTTTGAACGAAGGTAATAGGGTCTTGAAGCCCAATCATCAATATTGGTATGATTATTTTTTATTTTTTTTTTTTTATAATCCTTTGGCAAACTTGCCATGGGACGGCATTGACACTCTTGTGTGATTAATTTTAATTGTTTACTATTTAGTTTTAGATAACAATTTTAATTGTTTATTATCCATATAATTATATATCTATTACTTGTTATTTTTTCATGTATTACGATGCAAACATGTTTATTTAAATAAATCTTATGCAATAACCCCTTATGATCATAAACATAAATTGCCGGATAATACTTAATTGTCAATTACAATAATTTGACAAATATTTGGCTACACGTGCTACTATATAGCACATGTTTATTTGTCGTTATTCAACAATTTTTATACTTATTTAGTTTTAAAATTTTTTCTTTTATTATTTAGTATTGCCTATACATCGGAAAAGAAAATTACACTACATTAGTGCAAGTTGGACGTATATTCGAACTTCAACTTTTGGATCTTAGGAATAATGGATTTTTTGATTGTGAAGGTACTCATTGGCCAGTTGAGTTGTATTTTTGTGGTGATTGGAAGTTATGTACATAATCATGGGATTGAAGGCACCAAATGCTGATTACTTTTGTTTGTACTGCAATTGTAACGCAATATCTCGTTGGGACATGGATCAAGATTGGGCTAATACGGGCAATTCAAAATGTAATATTTTAAATATTTTACTTCACGATTATTACTAAGAATTATCGGCTATAAACATAAGCTTATTAATTAATAAACTCGGCTTAAAGAAATTGACTCGGCAGAGTCAATTTAAGCTTGTTATGCATATATAAATTTTAAAAAATTATGATATAAACCTGTTTTTAATGGATTTGGGAATAAAATATCTTAAAATCAATAATTTATATTATTATACTGTAGCCAATCGTTCTATATATCTTTAAATTCTTTTTTTTTAATTAGGTATTAAAAAACTAGCCTTATTTCCATCGATTGCTCAAGAAAATTATATACCCGACGAATTGCATCTGCTTTTACGAATATCGGATGTCTTAATGGAATGTTTGTTTAACGATTTGTTTAAAAAAAAAGAGTTTGAAAAACAAATCAAGTCGGTTGTTAAAGAAACATTCAAGAATCTTGGAATACAGTTCGAATTTTTTAAATTATCTAGTAACAAATAGAATTGGACATCTTTAATGGGCCCGATAAAAAAAAATGGTAGAGAAATTTCCGGTAAGTAAATTTGTTTCGGGCACCCGTGGACAGGATATCGAAAAGCTGTGGCGTGAATTTCATTGATTGTATAATGTTCTGCGACAATCACAACTCTCCGATCAAGAAATTCATCAATATAAAGTCGATGTGGAAAATTGGATTCAAGTCTTTTGTCGTCCAGCCCAGGGGGCCATATAAATTCTTTGCAAAATATAGGGCTTTATAGAAAGGCAGACGTTACTCCCTATATGCACGTATTTGCCAAACATATCCCTTTATTCATGCAACAATTAAAAGCAAAAGGTCACTCTTTGCGAATTTTTTCTACCTCAAGTATCGAGAAAAAGAATCATAATCAGGTAATATAGACTTAAATAAAATTATACAATATTTGCATATTACTTTCTAATAAGTTTATTATTAGGTTCAGGTGTTTTTTGGAGGTACTACTATGGGAGGGGGAAATGGAAACAAATCTGTCGTTCACGATATAATGTCTTTTGAGAATCGACATCTTTTTTATTTGATGGAAAATATTCCTAGAGAAATTAATAATCGAAATATTAATGCCGATAATAGGAAAAATTCGTCTTCAACCGTTATCAATGAAGCCTAAAGAATGCAAATACTTTTCATGAAACTAGAGATTGTTTTATCAAAGATTTGCTTTTGGAATTTATGCAATAAGCTAATACATCTTAGGTTAACGTCATCTATCGATTGGAATAAATCGTTGAAATTTATATAATAAGCATCTTTGAAAATAGAATATTTTGTTTGGAGAAATTTATTAGGGGTACACTAGGTTGTTGTGTAGTGTGTAAAGTCAGAGAAGATCGGTAACCATATTGGAAATAATTAATTTATGTGAAAAACCAATTTGTCTTGTAGTTTATTTTTCTTGTGAAATTATAGATGATTTTACTAATGATTCATTTATATTTATAGCACTAGCGAAATTCTAATCTATCGGTTGGATAAATCGGTCAGTTTAAAATGGAATTTTCAAAACTTTGTATTAAGTCGTGCAATATTATTTTAAATAAATTCAAAAAGAGTAAATATTTATTTAATTTATATATTAGGTTATGATGCAAATATTACATCAATAAATTACAATATTTATATAATCTAACACAATACACTTTATTTGATAATACGTTTTTTCAAATATTGGTTCAGCCATTAGAAGGTGAAAAACCTTTCATTGATAATATTATTCCAATAGGTATGATTATTTTTTAAATTTCAATGTTATATTTATTATTTTAGCAAGTTCTTACTATGAACAATGCTCAATTACATCTTGATATCAATTACCAAGTGAAATATGGTATCAGAAATACCAATCTATATAAACGCCCTAGTCGTTTCTTATTATTAAAAAAACTTTAATATAACTTAAAGGTAATTCCTTTTAAAAATGTCGAGCATAAAAAAACAATATAGACCTACGTAGTTAATGCCCTCTCAAATCACATCAACTATATCAAAAAGATGTATTCTTAAATCGAAGTTCGTATTAACACTAATAAAATATAAATCACCTGTCTTTACCTGTATATATATATGAGTTATCTATTGAGTTGCTAAAAAGGTACGCGGGGTAGTATAAACCTATAATTTCTTCGACCTTGAGTTAATTCTATATTATTCGAAGAATTCTTGCATGAATCAATGTCATGAACTTGTGGATTTGGTTCTTGCAATTTTGGTTGATTTTCTTGGGTTTCAGCGGGTCTTAGAAACAAATAATTAAATTTTTTTTTAAAATAAAAAAAAAGAAAATAAAAAGGGTTTCAAGGGTTATCAGCAGACTCCATATTCCATACTGATCAGAAAATTCCCTTGAATCCGCTATAAATTTACAGATGACGGTGCCACATTGAAAGATATGACCATTTTCTTCTAATTCTGATTGTGACCAAATAAAATTAACGCTATAGGAACTGTTGTGATCCATAAATAAAACATAACCAACTGTTTTCAATTTTGGATCTTGCCGAATATTCCAATAATCATAATTAACTAACTGCTTTAATCTATGTTCACCAGCCTCACCCTGGAATAAACAAGAATACTTCCGCTGTACAGGACTATATCAGAAAGAAGGCTCATGCTCGAAAAGAAAAACAAATATATTTTCTGGAAAGGCGTTAATAGAAACTTGCTTTGCGCCTACTGCATGCCTATTAAAACCAAGATGCTTTTTGATAAGAACTATAAATGCATCTTGATAAAAGGTGATTTGCTCGAGAAGTGGTTGAATAAGTGAACGGCGATGAGGTATAATTTTGTTGTTTCGATGTTTGGCTCTTTCATGAATTACAAGCCTTTTTTGAGAAGGAAAAATTTCTTGACAAAGTAGGCATTTACTAGCCATTGAAAGTCTAATACTATTGTTATTCGTTATTCGTTATCTAGTATTTATTAAAATTTAAATCGATTTAATTGGTTGATAATGTTTTGATCATCATATGTGATAAAATTTCGATTTTGTCACATATGGAATGGAGTCAGATCCGCCCATATGGATTTCATCATTCCATCCATGGCATAACTAATTGGTCATGTTGTGGATGATAACTGATTATTCGCTAGGATATACTGTTTTATGACGTGGCCGAAGGATACGTCATAATGCGGTATCTGCTGTGAAGAAAACAGCAATTATCAGCTTATCCGACGTAAACAACGAACGATTTTTGTGTAACTTATTCGGCCTCCTTTTAGTACAAATGCACAAAATTTCATTCACCTCTTAAGTGGTGATGAAAATTTGTGTATTGTATTAGGATGTGACCGAATACACAAAAATCGTTCGGTGTTCACATAAGACATGTCGGATAAAGTAATATTATTTAACACTTTTAACATTATTCTGCACCGTCATCTAATAAATTAAATGAAAACGTTTATTGCTTTATTATTATAAACAAAAATACTGATTGAACTATAATGGTATAATAAACTTTTCGCTACGTTAATGTAATCATGACGTTAATGTAAATAGAAACGTCAATCACTAATTAACATGATCACACATTGGCTACGCTTACGCTGATCACACTTTTCATAACACCAATCATTAAATGCAAAAATGTTGACACACAAGTAGCTAAGCAACTAAAATTTACCACAATTAGTCACTTTAAATGGCTTTTTCAATTAAAAGCAACCCCGATATTATCCGAGTTTACATATTTAGAAATCATAGCCAACTGTGGCAACCAACCAAATGCAAGATTTGTAGACGAACATCCTTGAACATTTTGATAAACCATGCTCTCCGTTTTCACTTACGGAAAACTCCGTTCCTGGTATCACTTACGGAAAACTCCGTTCCTGGTATACGATTTAATGGATACAGATTATTAAAAAAATTTAACGGAAATTGGCATAAATATTACTGCAGGGGCGTCGGTGGTGCCCATTTTCGCTTGTAAAGTAAAATAAAATAAGTAACGAATAAATTAAACAATTCAACAAAAATAGCAAAAATAGATGAAATCGATTAATAAAAATTCTAGATAACTATTTGTGTAGCGTTAATTATTTCTCCGATAATTATGCGAGATTTTTTTAATATTCTAGAAAAGTTCTCGCAGGATCATCTAGTTACATTTAATTATTCGATTCTGTCCGAATTTTTATTTAAATAAAGCCTCTATCGACGAAAAAAACATAACATGAATCTACAAAATAGTTCCAACGTATTGAAATATTAGTGTAACAATTTATACAAATAAATCTTAGCTAAATCAGTAATCATGGAAAATTCACCAAGAAAAATTATAAAAAAAAGTGCAAAACATGTGGAAAATATAGACAACATAGTAATAAGGACTCATCACATTGCATATTTTGTAATGAATCACTTAAAGTGCTAAGCGGTAACAAATTGGTTGATAATCTTATTAAGAAATCACTTACTTTAAATTTAAGACTTCAGAAGCGAATAACATATATTCCATTTGAACATTTCACTAACATTGAGTATCTTGCCGAAGGTGGATTTAGTAAAATATATAAAGCAGTATGGGAAGATGGACCAATTACTGGATGGAAATCAAGTAATGGAAGTTTTAGGCGAAGAAAACGTGAAATTGTTCTGAAAAGATTCAATAATTCTGAAAATATTGATAGTAGTTTTTTGAATGAAGTAAGTACTACATTATATGAAGCTTTCAATAGTAAGAACTTTCGATTTACTTATTTTGAAAAACCTATAATTAAAGAGGCAATTATGTGATATTACCATAATTAACTTCACTGTTTGGTAAGCTAGAAATAAATAGTTTAGCTAAATTTATTGCACAATTGCACTTAATTTTGGGATTCAAAATAGATGAGTCGGGAAGTTTACGATTATGGTGAATGAGCACCCGCATAACATATTCTTAGATCAAATTACTGTAAATAGTTAAGCAAACATTTCTAGTGTTTATACAATGTTTGACAGTTGTGCTCATTGATAATTTTTACTATATTATTTGTGTGAATTCACATTAGAAGAATTAATAATCTGTTGAAATGGGTTTGACATGGGATAAAATGACTTTTAATGGAAAAAAAATGTAATATTCAACACAGATAACCTTTTAGGCTTATTATTGACTCTAAAGTTACCCTTATGTTTTCAATTATTTTTTTTCGCATGTTAATGATTGATTCTATTTTAAATTTATTAGTTGGAGATATACATTAAAATTGGAGGAGAAAATTTTAGAATTGGTCATATTTTTGGCGTTACTCAAGATTCACAAACCAGAGATATTATGCTAGTCATCGAATTTGTGAAAGATGGAGATTTACACCATTTTCTATTAAAGCACAATGAAATTGATTCCACCAGTAAATTAATAATCCTGCGAGAAACTGCAAAACTACTTGGAGATATTCATAAACAGAAAATTATTCATAGAGATCTTCATAGCGTAAATATACTTATTAATTATATGTATAATACTAGATACGGCGTCTTTGTAAAAATTAATGATTTTGGGATAAGCCGACCAGCAAATGAATGGACAGATAAAGAAGTATATGGTGTTATTCCATATATTGCACCAGAAATATTAAGAGAGGAGAAATTCACTACAGCATCAGATATATATAGTTTTGGGATGATTATGTGGGAAATTACAAGTGGTCAAAAACCATTTTCTGATCGTAATCATCATGATATAAATCTTATTAATGATATTTGTAATGGTATTCGGCCACCGATCATCAATGGCACTCCACAACCATTTATTGATTTGATGATAAAATGTTGGGAAAATGATCCATCAAAAAGACCAACTGCTGACATTATTGTAAAAATTATTCAAAAGATGATTGATAAAGATATGCTTAAGGATAAAATAGAACTTCCTACAATTAAGAACACAAAAATTGTAACCCATCCACATGCTGTATTTACAAGTCGGCCATTAAGTTCCATGATAAGAGCGGCATCAGCACTACAATACACTCAATTAAATTATTTGTCATTTGCAGGTGAAGAATATTTGTAAATAAATTATAGCTATCTATTTATTATTAATATTATTTACGTTTGATAGATTACATTACTAGAGAAAATCTATTCGATATAATGAATAAAAGGTATCTTTTAAATATATCTAATAAATTAAGTTATCTGAAAAATTTTAAAATTAAAGTTTGAACTTTTTTTTTAGTATTACTTCAGATTTTGAATCATTTACTAAAATTGATCAGCGTTCCAAGTAATTGATTCAAATAATAAAAGTCAATCATTTTATAGCCAGGGCCAGTGATTTTCTGCGTTGCACGGAATGCCGCAGAAATCACGGAATAGGGTCACAAATGCAGAAAGTATCACAGATACCGCAGAATTATCGCAGAAAGTGGGGTAATGAGGAGGTAATAATAAAAAAAATTTTTTTAAAATACAATTTATACATATGTACGCGTACGTATATACGTATTTTACCTGTTATCTAATATTAGCCTAAAAAGTCAGGTAATGGAATTCACAAGTGTAAGGCTAAAGTAAATAAAAAATGCCTTGTAAAAATAATTCAGGTTTCGTTATCTTTGTATACTTGTTATTATCATCTTGTCAATTGTATATTTAGTTCTTGGATAATTTAAATTTATATAAATTATCTTTGAATTCTATGATAAAGTTGTTATACGCACATAATGAATAAAAAAAGTAAATTTTCAAAGATTACAATTCATACTAGGGTTGAGGAAAATCCTGGTGAATAATAAAATAATATCGCAGAATTGATAAAGTTACCACGGAAATCGTGCAGAATTTACAAAATTGACTCGCAGAATTGATAAAGTTATCACGGAAATTTTGCAGAATTTACAAAATTGACTTGCAGAATATATAAATTAGCACGGACGGAATTGACCCAATAGCGCCGCAGAAAATCACTGGCCCTGTTTATAGCCTTTATGAAAATATGAAAAATGAAAACAGTAAGTATAAATTTATGTTTTCACTCAGGTAAATTGGAGCTGAATTGATTAATATCATCACGTTAGAAGAGAAATATAGCCATTAAATATTTTCAGAGATATATGTTAATTAATACGTATATATTTCACTGTGATTGATGTTTCATTTTTTTGCTATGACAAAACAAAACCAAAAAATCAGCATCAATTTACTTTAATAACGCTAATTAATTTAAATTATAACTAAATCTAAATATAATTTATGCATGTTTTTAATAGAATATAGTACTAAAGAAACTTTAATTGATATTATGAATGAAAAGAGGTATGGAATCATAAACAATTAAAATCTGTATTAT
Source organism: Gigaspora rosea (assembly GCA_003550325.1). Lineage (NCBI taxonomy): Eukaryota > Fungi > Glomeromycota > Glomeromycetes > Diversisporales > Gigasporaceae > Gigaspora > Gigaspora rosea. Next base: position 24,529 of record QKWP01000018.1, on the reverse strand, counting down.
ATTTGAAATATTCAATATTTGAAATTATTTTATTTTTGTTTTAGTAAATCAAATCATAATATTCATAATATTCATAATATTCATAGTATTGAACAATTTGATAAAACAAATCAACATCCAAAAATGAATTTAAATTCCCTTTTGAACAATCAAGAGTCAAATGATCAAGACTTTGATTTTTGTCAATCTGACAATTTAAATTTTGAAAATATTTATCATAACGATAATCACTCACAAAAGATGTTCAATATTCGGCAATGGATTTAATGCCAGTTCAATACTCCACAATGGATTTAATGTCTTTGTAATGCACTGCAATGGATTTTCAATATTCCACAACAGATTTAATGCTGATCAATATCATTATTTTAATAATTACAGCAATTTAAACTCGGAAAATTTTTTAAAAAATGATATTTGATTATAATCATGTTGATTATTCTATGAAACACAAAAATGGAGTTGATCAATAAACGTATCAATACTACAGTAGAGATTTTTTTTTTAGACAATTATGAGTGTTGTTAGGTGAAGCCTATTATAATTCCTGATAATATACAATTGAATAAATTGAATAGAATTTATAATTAGTAAATTCTTATATTTTGGGTTTCAAAATTAAAACTAGAGAATCTTTTATTTTTCTGATTTATAATTCAACATAATAAAAACGCTATTTAAAAAATCGGACTCATTTTCGAAATGAGCCACTTATTTGTTATTTTTAAAACCCTAATTGGGTTGATTATTTTTATCAAAACATAAATATAATATAATATTTATTGTATATTAATGGGATTCGCCTATTTTAATAAATAAACCATTATCTTTTCTTCAGCTAAATAAGAAATCACATTTAAATACAGTCGTCCCTCTCTATAATCACCAAGTCCGTCGCACCCTATTTTGGTGATTGTAAAGAGGTGTGACTATAAATAAAATACCTCATCTATAGGCGAAATGTGGCGTGCTTCCATCTAAAACTTTTTTCTTACTACGTTAACGATACATGCCCACTAATTGAAAGTTGCAGAGCTCGTCGAGACGCATCTAACGGTGGTTAGATCATTCAAATCGGCCCAGTGGATAGCGAGTAATCTCTATGTAAACAATATTTGTTTATATAAGAGATTTTATATAGTCAGCCAATCGTTTTTCGACGATATCTCACCATCCACTGGGTCGATTTGGATGATCTAACCACCCTTAGATGCGTCTCAACGAGCTCTACAACTTTCAATTAGTGGGCACGTATCTTTAACTTAGTAAGAAAAAAAGTTTTAGATGGAAGCAATCCACATTTCGCCTATAGTGATTTTCATATGTAATCTCCACGGATTTTTATATAGTCTGCCAATCGTTTTTCGATGATAACTCTCCATCCACTGTGCCGATTTTGCGTCTCGACGAGCTCTACATCTTTCAATTAGTGGACTTGTATCGTTAACTTAATAAGGAAAAAATTTTTAGATGGAAGCACTCCACATTTCGCCTATAGGATCACTCTCCAGTTGACAGGCGGATTATCAATTAATAGAAAATTTTAAATATACGTGAATATGAAAATTGGCCAATCAGATTATATAATCCATATTTAGTTAAAAATTGGTGACTATAATGAGGGTTTTTTATTAATAAAATTGTTAAAAAATCAAATTTTCATGGTGATAGTGATTATAAGCGATTTGTGACTATAATGAGGTTTTTTTACTATGTTTGAGTCCGTCGCACAAAATCGGGTGCTTAAATAGAGGTGTGACTATATGGGGTGTGACTATAGGGAGGTCTGGCTGTAAACCATTAATATTTTATATACTATGCAATATATTATTCAAAATTGTATCATGAAAGTCTAAATTCGAGCTATAATTTTTATAGAAAGCGAATTCTTAATACACAATTCAATACTTTTTTTGGATAAAAATGTTCAAATTTATAAAAACCTGTTTTATTTACTCTAGTATATATCCGTAATAACTAAATTTTGGTTTAATACAGTGTAGATAACTAGTCCTAATAAATAAAACTTTTAACGTTCAAATTTGGGATTTAATTTTATAAGCCAAATTTAAATTTATTATAAAGCGACCAAATTATTAATTTAGCGTAGCAAATTTAATAAATAAAGTGGCCCAACTTAGGTCAAATCTGCTTGTTTAGTAATAATTTCAAGCGGCCAAATTTTTTATTTAATTATAAAAATACATTAACTTTAATTTCTCTATTACATTTTTAAAAATTTTTTTAAAAAAATTTAAGACCACCAAGCGTTTAACTTGAATGGCTATAATATTCTGTGCTGAGATTTTTATTTATTGTTTTTTATAAAGAGGATTCGTTAGTCAATATTTGTTGGAATTGAGTTGTCTACACTATACCATTTTTGAGTTTTAGCTCAAATATCGTTTCTAGACCCTACATAACATATATAGCATCACATTTAAAAAAAAAAAAACTTAAATTAAGTTATAATTAGATTAAGGCTTAAATTTGTTATAAGATATGTAACTTTTCTGCTAGTATTTTGACAAACTAAAATAATAAATTATTTCTTCAGGAGGCAATGTGCCATAAATACACGTCATACTCAATATAACGCACTTTTGATATAATGGAAACTTAATAAAATCTTGATATATTGAATCAAGGTTCAAATCCACATCATAATAAATACTACTTGACATAATGATTTACTAATAAAACTCACGATATAAAGCGGTTTTAAAAAATTTTCTCACTATGTGTCCGAGGTACTACGTTATATCAAGAATGAAGTATACGAAGTTTGTCCAATGTCTGATTTTGTGACTTTATTTTCTAATATTCATAAATATTTATATTGTATCTCGTTGTACCTTTTGCAATCAATTTCAATAACGTATCTATCTTGTATCTTAAGTAGCCACTATCTAAAATAACTACTTTAGATAGTGTTGCTACTTCAAATGCAAACGATAAATATTAATTAGTAAACATTTAAAAATTAGATATCTTCTTACTAGGTATGATCGAAATTTATTGTACATAAGGTATAACAATGTTATTATACGTTATCTTTATCTTGAACTTTTATTATCTTCAATAAGGTACAGCTCAACATTATCAGGCCAAACCAAGAGTCAGAGTAGTAAAGGTCTCAGATTTATATGTAAATCGAGTTACTTTGTAAAAATTACATTATTTGTTATGTCTAGAAATATTTCATATTATTTTATAAAAGAAAGAAAACCAGTAAAATGACTAATACTTCTAAAATACTACTGTATTAGTTTTCAAAGTAATCTGCTTTATTTTATTATTATTATTATTTTTGGGAAATTTTGACATAATTATTTGTAAGATACTATAGCTAATTATGCTAGGCAATAGGAACAATGAGATAAGCAATTTTAAGGCGTGTTATATTGTGGTTGTTATCATAACAGATAACAATCTTATGTGTTTACGTAATATTATCTAGCACAACTTGGCATCGTCAACAATAAAACTTACCGTATTTACCCGACATGTATACCCCCCGTGGGCTATACCCAGCAGCAATTTAGAATGCCAAATTTTGATTTATACCCGGGTATACATGGCAGATAAATACGGTAAATATTGGATTGAGTCAATAAAATATTTTTTGCCGAATTTTCTTAAAACTTAAAAAGAAAAACTTATCAAGGTTTAATTAAACAAATTTTTTTAAATTGATTATACAAGTTTGTAGTCTTTATTTTATAGATATGGTTAAGTTATATTGCTTAAAGATATAAATAATCTTTATATAAAATTTGATTAATTTCAGTTGACTCATCTCATATTATGATCTGAAATAGCGTCACCTCAATGTACTCTATGAATGTTTTTTTCGACAAACAATTTTCTTGACAACGAATCACTAATAGATCATCTCCTATAATTTTCTATTACATCTTAGTTCCTTTTATTTGTATTGACTAAAGATGTTCTCAAGCGCTTCCTTAAATGGATTCCCCAAAAATCGGGTATTACAGAAATATGTGTTGTATAAACTCATATCTAAGTAATGTACGTATAGATATAAGCAAAAACAAATTACGAAAGTATGTAAGGTTAGCAACACTTATAAAATTTATCTTTTATAAGTAATCCCCTTTTAATAGTTAGGGTTAGGGTAAGAGATAATATTGTCCTTTTTCATGTTAGGGTTGGTATAGGTTATAAATAAAAATTTTTTAAAGAATTTTTTTTACGAACTATACGTGCTATCTTAATTTCTACTATACATACTTTATCAATTATACACTACATATTTGCTATATACTCCCAAAAATCCTAATCGGTTAAACACCGCGTTTTTCAGAAAGTTGTTCTGATTGGTTAAATTTTTAAACCTGCATTTCACACTACGAATTTACCGCAAAAATTATTGGACGGATCACTTAATTACATTAATTTAGTAATATCTCGATCACTAGTAAATTATATTAAAAAAACTCTTGAGAACAACCAGTCTACTAGATATTAAAAACATTTATAATTATTGACTTTACTATTTTGTTGGATTTTTAATTAAGTAATGAGGATTTTCAACAAATTCATTCATTCATTTAATTAACCTGATAAAAAATCTGATGAAAAATGCCAATCATAAGAAGACAGTCGCTTAAATCCAAATCGGATCTTTCACATAAATATTTGTTTTAACGATTTTGGTATGATTCCCCGAAAGTTAGTTACCCGCCAGCTCATTTTACCGACCCCATATCCCCGACAGAATGTTTCACCTACAGCACTTTTTGTTGACAGAATCTTTCCTCGACATACCATGTTTTCGACATCCCCTTTCCTAGAAATCTCATATTTTCGACAAGACATTTATCTGACATGACGTATTTCTAATTTGACTTTTCTCCGACACTAAGTTTTATTGAATGCACTTTTTCCGACAAGAACGATAAACTCAGTGATCATCACATCACGTGAAATCATGCAGGTTTACTAGCACTATCAGCCCTAACCCTAATCTAACCCTAACCCTAACCCTAATTTAGGCCGAGTGCTTAATCATGTGATGTGATGAACACGAATATATCACTCTACCTATTTAAACGAAATTCTAATCGGGGAAAGATCTTGTCGGAAAAA